>APFE031056051.1:5850-23804 GCA_000404065.3 Pinus taeda | reverse complement strand
TTCATAAATACTAAAAGTATATGATTTGTCATATATAATGAACTTTAAATAATAATTTCAAGAATAGCAATGTATATGATTTTTCATATATAATGAGCTTTCAAAACAATCAAACATGACCCTTTCCAATCACTTTTTTGATATTATAATTTAATTTGTGGAATTTTTTTATTTTTGATTAAGTTGAGCGCAACTAAACACTTTTGATATGAGAAATTGATTTAAAATCTTGTTTGGAATGTAAAGTTGTAAAGGGGCTTTAACGTCTTCCTTTTGCTTTTTTTTCACGGGTCATTGTCCTCACGATCATGGGTGAAAGCATAAGGAATATTCCTTTGCAGATGTTCCCAAGGGGGGTCTCTAATGAAATAGACACGTCACTTTCAAACTAAGTTATTCCTTTCCATATATGTACCCAAAGGGGATCTCCAATAAAATAGACACATCAGTTTCAAACCAAGTTAAGCAAAGAATATTTTTTAGTGACTTTTTAACGTGTGAAGAAGTATTATAATATTTTTATTATGAATAAGATGAATATCTTTTTCTCTATAGGAGTTTTTCTTTTTTTAAATGCCATTTATATATAATATTTTTTCTTTTTCAAATTGCATTTATATATAATATTTTTTTTCTTCTAAATTACATTTTTGGATGCATAAATGGATTCAACGCAAATGCATTTTTGAATATATGAATGGATTCAACCCCTCGAAAATCCCTTGGATATTTGGAATATGTAAACAACATAGCTTAAACATACACTTCCAAGAAATATTTGTTGGGTCCAAAACTAACCCTTAAAAAATGATCAAAATATAACATAATGATACTTGAAATGTTATAACAATAAGAATTTATTTTTTCAAATTATTTTAAACCATATATAATATGTAAATCGCTGACATTGAAATATTGAAATAGTTTAGTTAACATGAGAGTTGAAACTTGAGATATTTTATTTATAGATTACATTGTAGACATTGCTGTTTTTTCTTTTCTTAATTAATATATTTTTAAATACATCTCAATATTACTTAATTTTATAATTTTATGTATTGAGATATTTTGTTTATGATACACATTGAATTTTTTAATTGTCACATATTAATTTCATATCAAGAATAACATGAATTACACATTTCCCTCTTATTACGGTTATTATGCAGGAATTGAATATTTTTACTTTCAATTATTTCTTCTTTTTGCACATTGAAATTTTTTATTATGGTTCGTGTGTGTGCGTGTGTGTTGTGTGTCTATATATATATATATATATATATATATATATAAAAGTTGATATTAAAATAAATTAGTTAGCATCATATTCAATGGTTTATTTATGTGTCTGTGTTCAATGTGGAGTTGACACGTGCCCATTTTTAAGTAATAAAATAAAATATTCTTTAAATTAAAAAACAATGTCAACTATGCTAGTTTTACTTAAAAGTATTGTAAAACATAGTCACACTCTAATTGTGTTGGCTTGGTTGATTGTTGATATACAACCTAATACAAATGAGATATGGTAAAAATATTTCACTCACTCTTATTTATAAAAAATATATTTCCATATCCTTGAGAATGAGATATACAAATTATGGTAATTGGTTGATGTTATTATTTTACCACGTGTCACATTTGTTGACACGATTATGGTGATGATGATTTGTTAGACACTTAGAGAAATTTGTGAACAAAAGAACATCTATCTAGTCATTATGGATGCCTCCCTAGCTAAGAGGGGGTGTTAAATTTTGTAACATGGTTGATCTTCATAATTTATATTTAGCCCTTGAAATATATAATATAATTGCAAGACATGTTCTTCATGCCATTTTCATTGTTTAGCCCTTGAAAGAATTACTATAAGATTGTTCTTCATGTCGGTATCAAAAGAGAAAAATTATAAATTTCAATTTTGAATTTTTGGCTCCAAACTTGTGTAGTCGGCCCTCCTGAACTCAAGTCAGGCCCAGTGAAGAGACACAACCATTTGGACAAACATAACATTATATATAGAGCATTTGAATTCCTCGACAAGGAACCATTTGACCTCACACAAGACAAGTAATACTATGGGCATCTCAGCAAAGAAGAAGAAGGACGAAGTAGGACAGAAGGACAAGTTAATCTCTAACATTTATCCCTTTCTCTTGACTTCGCATGTGTGACTTTCTAGGCAGTAGGTGGAACTTCTGGGCAACATGACCGAAATTTTGGGTAGATTGTTCTAGGTAGCAGGGTTGAGTTTCTAGGCATATTCTAGGAGCTCGAAATTTAGCCTAGGAGGCTCAGAGAAGGCTGAAGTTTAGGGGTAGAAGCTTGAATTGACAAGAGGGTTGTTTGACCATAACATTGTTGGTCAAGTTTGACCTCATAGTTGACTAGTAGCATTAGGTGTATCTCTTGTTGAACGAGAGAATTTCTCTAAGGAAAAGGTTACTGGGATTTCCTAGGGTAAATCTTGTGTTCTCTTTGTGCATCGTGATCTTTACTATCCTTGTGCTTTTATGGTTGAATTTATAAAGTGTAATTGCTTAATGGTAAACTAAAATTGTTAAAAGAATATCTACATCGTTAGAAGTGTTTATCAATATTTCAGAAATTTGTGCTTGTATCTATTGCACTATAAAAGGGTATACACCTTGAGAGATTTGATCCCACGGATCTAGTAAGCGTCGAGAGGGATAAAATATCTTGAGGTGCAAACCTTTTTTATAGTGCAAAACTTAACAAATTTATACCTACAAAATTTGATCTCTCTCTCTCTCTCTCTCTCTCCTCTCTCTCTCTCTCTCTATATATATATATATTTTTTTTTTTTTCCACCAGGAAAAATCGTATTCTTCCATTTATGTTTGAAAAATTACATATAGTAGATGATGGGCAGCATATGCAGTGATGGCTTGCAGCCATGTCTGTGAGAGAATATTTACATCTTCATGTCTAAAAAAAGAGCTAGTTGTTGGTCTACATACCACGCAGGGTAGTTTGATATATACTATAAATGAAATAATTACAATGATGTTCGCCACATATGGCGAGTGCAATATGAGTCTGTGAAAATCATGCAATGATATATACAATGTAGCTGTCCAAAAAATCTGAGTTCAAAAATGTAACAAGATTGAAAACTAGGGCCTGTCTGCCCTATGATATGCCTGATCTATGTATGGCCGGTGATAATACTGGTACTGCTCAGCTTCAATCTGTTCCTGAATTAGCCACTGTCCTCTGGGTAATATCGTGGCCTCCTTGGGAAGCCTATCAGTGCCTTGGTTATATTCCCTGTAAATGTGATGACATGAGACTTTGTTAAATTGTGATTTGAACAATATCACTTCATCTAGAATATGTCTAAGTGTGTGTGCATAGCAAGCAGAGACATTGTTGAACCAATTTATTATGATTTTTGAGTCACCAAAAATCTGCAGATTGATGCATTTGTGCCCCAATGAAAAATGTAATAGATGACGAAGAGTGATGAGTTCAACATAATTATTAGTGCCACCTCCAAGTCCCATTTTTACACTGTAATAGTGTTGTTCATTTATATGCAGGATAAAACCTCCCCCACATCCTTGCTCTTGCGTAGCCCCATCAAAGTAGGCCCAGGGAGTGGTTTTGTCGATCAGAGCAGGGGCAATAGGACAGCGCGATGCAAAGGGTTTGTGTTCAGGAATTTCATGGAAGACTATGAGTATTTTGGCAACCATGACAACCCCATTTGCAATCCCTTTTTCGAATCTGATTCTGTTCCTCGTCAGCCATATGGACCATTGGAAAAGTAAGGGGAGGTTTAGCAATTTAGATCCATGGTTGACTATGCTCCAATTGTGCCATGCACTAATTATATAGTCTGCTTCCCATCTACTAGATTGTAATGTAGATGCAATGGATTCCTAGAGGTTTTTTGAGAAATCGCATTTTAGGAAAATATGGTCAGAGGTTTCGGAGTCCTGTTTACATAGGACGCACCAGCTTGGGCCTTGGAATGATTGACGAGCTAATAGATCCTCGTAGGGAATTTATTACTGAGCACACACCAAAAGAAGAGTCTGGTCCTTGGGGGAGCATTTAACTTCCAGATCAAACGCCACCAATCAAGAGGATTCTCAGGTTTTCTATGAGAATTGATAGTAAGGTAACCAGCTTTGGGCATGTATATTCCATTATCAGCCATACTCCATCTAAGTTCGTCAAGACCTTCCAGGATTCTGATATGGATTCGGTCAAAGCATCAATATATTCTTGCCAGTCACGGTGCCATTGTGGTGGAAGGTGGAGAGCATCAACAGATTTCCATCCTTGGGAGAGGATGGTAGTGTTGTCATGATCAACAATGTGAGGAATGATAGTTATGTCCCTCTGGTTTAATAGTAGAATAAGATCTCTCAGGAGACAGTATCTGGCTCCCCCACCTACCCAGGGGTCCATTCCAATACAAACTCTTATGCCATCGATGATTCTCCAAACAATATTGTTTCGAATGATGGGGAGGGAATGGATCAGAGCTTTCCATATCGAGGAGATACCTATGTTATTCCAAACAGGTAGGTGCACCCAATCCATGATCTGCATAGGCCAAATATACTTGTGATAGGAGATCATAGTCCAAATATTCTGACTTGTAAGTAGAGTCCATCACATTTTTGCAGCCTGAGCAAAATGTCTGAGATGTTTTAGTCCCCAGCCTCCCCATTTTTTAGGTAGCCCAATCTTTTTCCAGCTCACCCAAGTAAATTTTTTTTTTTTTTTTTATCTTGATGCCCATTCTAGAGGTATCTGCAGCAGATTTGTTGAAGACAGGGCAATATGTTCTTGGGGATCCATGCTAGAGACATCCAAAATACTGGTGTGGCCTCTAGAATAGATTTGATAAGGACCAATCTTCTAGCTTTGGATAAGAACTGGTGACTCCAGTGAGTCAACCGTTTTTCCAACTTGATGACCAACCAAATCCAATCCGCAATTTTCTGACTCAAGGGTTTTATCCAGAAGCCCATATATTTGAACCCCTGGTGGAGATGAATGATGATATAAGGGAAGTGGTGCTGGGCAAACCGAGACTCTTGAATGGTTGTGAAGGCAAGGGTGATAGTGGATTTCGCCTGATTAGCAAGCATTCATGTAGCCTTAGAGAATAGAGAGAGCGCATTTGCAAAAGATGCAGAGTCTCTGAACCTTCCATCAAGGAAGATAAGGACATCATCCACAAATAATAGATGAGTGAGATATTGCTCTGCAATTTTGAGCAACAAAAATCTAGCAATTCTCTTTTCGTGAATAAGGATTTGGCTGAGGCCTTCCATGACAATTAGGAAGAGGAGGGGAGGGAGGGGAAAACCTTGTCTAAGGCCCCTCTTGGCATGGAAGAAGTGGGATATAGAACCGTTAACGAGGACGTTAAAGGTAGTTGAGGTAATGCAGGCCATGATCCAAGTAATGAAGCTGTGGGGGAATCCCATATGCATAAGAAGCATTTTGATGTATAGCCAGCTGACACGATCAAAAGCTTTGGCCAAATCAATTTTTAATATGATGCCCTTAATTTTCTTTGACTGAATGGAGTGAATGGCTTCTTAAAACATGCCAATGGATTCATGAATCTGTCGGTTCTCCAGGAAGGCAAATTGTTCAGGGGAAATATGCTGCGAGAGGATGGGTCAGATCCTATTTACAATGATTTTGGCTATGATCTTGTAAAGACAGTTGCATAGGGAAATGGGGCTGAAGTAGTTAAAAGAAGAGGGATTGTCCGACTTTGGGATAAGGGCAATGAAAGTGGAGTTAATAGCATTATATAATTTCCTAGAAGTTCTGCATTCCTCAATCACATGTAGCAAGTAATTTCCCAATAATTCATAAAAAGAAAGGTAAAACTCTATCGCCCATCCATCTGGTCCAGTGCTTTTGTCCTTTTTGAACCATTTCAAGGTTCCTTCTAGTTCAATAGATGAGACAAGAGAGGTGAGTTCTGCCTCCATTTCTTCGTCGATAAAACATGGAAATTTTCTAGCCACTTGTATGATATCAGCTAAGTTTTACCCTGGAGGAGACTTGTATAGGTTTTGGAAATGAGTGGTGCCCAACTGAGATAATTTACTAAAAGTGTCCGCCGCACCTCCCTCAGCTAATGGAAGGTTCCAGATGGTATTAGATACCCTTCTGCCCTTAGCATAATTCTGAAAGAACTTTGTGTTGTCGTCCTCGGCTTGTAACCAAAGAGCTCTGCTCTTTAGTCTCCAAGATTCCTCTCTCTCTTTAAGAATCTTATCCTTGGACTTCTCAAGCTCAATAAGGTGTAGTTTGTCTTGCGTGGAATCAAATCCCTTATTTCTATCATCCAATAGTTTTATCAGGTCAGATTCAATCTGAGAGAGGGCCTGATCCTCCCTCTGTGATTTTTATTTTGCCTAGGTAATAGATAATCTCTTCAAATAGGAGAGATTGTGACAGAACCTCTTTGCAAGGGAGCGATTGCCTGTTATAGGGTTAGTATTCCAAAAATCTGTGATAAGTTTGAGATAACCCGGGTCCTGTAGCCACATGTGATTGAACTTGAAGGGAGGTTTTGGCTTAAGGTATGGTCCAAGGATCTCCATGAATATGGGAGAGTGATCCGAAACTCCCCCCACACCCACCCATTGTCTGTATCTGTGCAGTTGCTGCATCAAAGGTATCTTGATCATGAATCGATCAAGGCTTCTGGCCAAAGCTGCCTCCCCAATTCTTCGATTCCGCCAGGTGGGTAGTGGTTTATTCATGGGAATATAAGCAAGGTTGTGGATTTCTAAAATGTTCAACATATACTCAGAGAGAGGATCTACTTGTGCTTGTAAACCCCATGATTCTCCAAACCCAAGAGAGAAATTTAAATCCCCTCCCAAGATGATGTTATCGCCAGAGACCATAGCCAGATTAAGAAACCTGTGCCAAAAATCCTCTCGTATGTGGTAGGTCCCATAGATGTTAATGATCTGGAGCTCCTAACCCAACCCTACTGAAAATAAGTCCATCCGTATAAACCCTGGGCCGCCGTAAGTAGATAGGGCTTTGATGGATCTAGGGTTATACCCAACAGCAAGTCCACCAGATCGACCCGAGGCTCCCACAGAGTGAAAGGGCCAGCCATGTTTGAGAGATGTCAGGGTATTAGTATTGATATCTGCCTCCCCCAGAGTCTCTTGTAACAGGATGATGTCTATGGGCTCAGACTCGAAAAGTCTCCTTAGGGTTAGCTTTTTTGAGGTACTAGCCATACCTCTACAATTAAATGAGAGACACTTCATGAGGGGAACCACTCCTGGGTATTCATCGCTCTAAGTACCCTATAAATGGATGATTGCCTCCCTGAAACTATCTCGGCCCCTGCCCGGAGAATAGCTTTGAATAAAAATGATTTGCGTCCTCGAGTAGATTTAGTGGATGAGCTAGGAGTGGAGAGCCCTAGCCCTGATTCGGAATGTGGTGCTTTGGACAGATGGGAGTGAGAGCGCAGATTATATGAGTGTGAGGGTTCTAACCTATCCATAGATGATGTGGGAGGGGATGATGTGACAGATGGGAATGATGGAGCTGTAGTGGAGAAAAAAGGAGGAGGGATGGAGAGTGAACATGGAATGGAGGGGATGAAATGCAAAGGTGATGATGTAGCATGAGAGACAATACATGATACAAATGCAAAGGATATGGGGTTAGAGAAAGTACCTGCTTTCCTTGCGGTCTCACCAGCTGCCCTGGATCGCGTCATGGAAGGTGACGGTGTTCTATGTGAGCATTCCGCATCTTGAGGGGAGACCGCATGAGCAAAGGCCCTTTTCGTCGACATAGGAGGACAATCCGAGCGAGGAGTTGATTGACCCTTAGCCTCAACAGATTTGGTCGGTGAGTCTGGAGCCTTTTTAACCAGAGGACATTCCTTGAAGACTTGTCCAACCTTGTGACATCTCCTACAACAGAAAGGGAATCCCTCGTAGTCCAGAATCTACACCCGAGTAACATTTTTCCACTATAAAGTGATTTTCTCTTCCATACCCTCTCTGGTATCCAAATAGACAAGTATTCATGCGAGAGTTCGATTCTTTGTCTGGATGTAGGATCTGTCATAATTTAGATAGGTACCAAGCGTGTTCCCAATCCGCATGAAAACATCCTCCGACCAGTACTTCAGAGGGAGTCCCGGAAGTTGAACCCCAAGGGGACCATCACCAATCTGTTCCCGTTCGGGATCAAACATCGGGCTCTAGTGCTTGAGGAGGACTGGAGCCATCTGAATATGCCAGTAGCGTGCTAGAACTAGATGTGTGTATTCCTCCTCCAAGAAGTGTAATGCAAACCAACCACGAGGTAGAAGCTGCACCTCTGGCAGCTCCTGCAAGGTGTTTCCCCAAATTTCTTAAACCCAAAGTGTTAATTGCTCTACCGAATATCCCCTTCCCTAAACATGGTCAACCAGGATAGTACTTGACTTATCTGCAATTTCCCCCATTGATAACCCTTCACCAAAATTAATCGTAAAGTCCTTGGTTGTGGCTATAATGCACTTTACCTTTCGTTTGCAGGTTCGCAACACGGTGGGATGGTCCTGTAATGGATCCAGGGGAGAGCCTACTTTCTGTTGTTGCTATGCTGCCGATTTAACCTTGATGACAGGAGTCTCAAAATGCCCGGACGGAGAGATTGTGGTCGAGGTGGATGTGCCACAGCCCTGGAGAGAAGGCCCCACCGTAGGTTTTGCAGCCGCACCTGTCAAAGCTTGCTTGCGGAGAGAGGGGTAGGGTCACCTTTGATGGTCTCTGGAGGGTGTGGATCAAAGGATGGAGAGGACAGATAGGTCGCAGAGAGCAAATGCAGAGTGCCCGGTGAAAGTGGTGGACAATCAAAGGTAGGAGAGTCAATGGAAAGCGTTCCAAAATGAAGGGAGGAAGCAGAGAGCTCCGAGAGAGTGACCACAGGAGCAGAGCAGTCCGGTGCGGATACAGAGTGTACAGGAGATGTAGTGAGAGATCATCTAGGGTTAGGTTGTCCGAAAATGGACTGGTCGGGAAAAGGATCCGGCGTATAGTCCACCGCCTTGAAATCCATGTCCACATCCATTGCGAACAGAAGAATACGACACCTAGGGACGATCGACAACAAGAGGCAGCTGCTACAGAGGCAGACACAGATGGGAGGCCAGCTGGAAAAGAAACTGCAGGGTAAAAATTCGTGCTGTGGTGAAAACTTCAGGATTTACCCTAACCCTGAACAGAGAGGAGCGAAACATAGCTCCATCCTCCTGATCCATCTCAAAAGGTGAGCGGGCTTGGCCCAGGCAAGTCACTCCTCGTGACTAGTCAACGCCCTTGCTCAGGTTTGAGCACAGGACCTCGCCGTCTTTAAGAGTCCGAATTTACCAACCAGCCACCTTCGCCGACCTTTCTCTCTCTCTCTCTCTCTTCTCTCCTCTTATATATATATATATATATATATATATTTTTTTTTTTTAAATTGCATTTATATATAATATTTTTTCTTTTTCAAATTGCACTTATATAAAATATTTTTTATTTTTCAAATTGTATTTTTGAATGCATAAGTGGATTCAACCCAAATGCAATTTTGAATGCATGAATATAATTGACCCCTTCAAAATCCCTTGGATACTTGGATTGTGTAAACAACATAGCTTAAACATACAATTCCAACAAATATTTGTCGGGTCCAAAATTAACCCTTAAAAAAGGGTTAAAATATAAAATAATGATACTTGAAATGTTATAACAATAAGAATTTGATTTTTCAAGTTATTTAAAACCATATATAATATGTAAATTGTTGACATAGAAATATTGAAATATCTTAGTTAACATGGGAGTTGTAATCTTCTGTGGCCTTCTGCGGCCCTCTTATAATGATCTGCGGCCCTCTGCGACAATCTTTTGTGGCCTTCTACGACCCTCTTATAACAATCTGTAGCCTCTTATTGTGTTACATCTGCGGTGTGTCAATCTTGTGGTTGCTGTTAGTTAGCCTGGGCCTCCTGGCTCTTTTTTTTTGCGGGGCTTTCTTTTTCGCAGTGGCTTCTCATCGTATCCTCTTTCGGCGATGTGTTTTGGGTGTAGTTTGCTGTTGTGTCTGCCCCGTTTGAGTCATCTTTGTTTCACACCTTCCTTCCTAGCTGTGGCCGCAGTCATCCACCTGAGGTCTATCATGGTATTTCTGGGAATTTTATAACGATTCTTTTTATAAGGCCCAGATCTAGGCTTATTGCTAGGGCTATCTAGGCAGCTTGTGCCCAATAATGTTTGCGCTGCGGCTGGATATTATAAATCTGAGACACAGATCTGAAAGGCCTGTGTGGCTCCCTTTTGTAAAAGTTTTCAGAAACATTTTATACTCAGCAGGAGAGCATTCTCCAAATGGCTCCTAGCTTCGCAGAAATAGCTACTGGCTTAGTTCCGTCTGCCTCTAGGGGGCAAGCTCCTGCCCATATCGTCAGTGAAGCCCCAGCTCCCACTGTCCAGGTGGTATAGGCCTCACTCGATGAGGCTTTGAAGTTCTCTGAAAGTTCCCTAATCTGCCGATTCAATGGTTTTTGGCCGTGATTGATAGCTCTCCACAGTTGGATCTCGGAGGTATGGAAGCCTGTCATTCCCGATGCAATTAATATCTACCCCTGTGTTAGGGGTTTCTTTATAGTAGATTTTTAAAACCTTAAAAGCAGATAACATATTCTAGATTCTGGACCTTGGTTTTGGGAAAAATCAGGCCTATTCATGAAGCCATGGAACCCATCATTCGATCCCTTAGCAATAGTCATAACCTTAGCACCAGTTTGGGTGAGATTTCCAAACCTACCCTTGCATCTGGAATTTCTCTTCACTAAAAGCCATTGGAAATGCAATCGGGAAATTTTACTGCAGGTGCCCAGAAACAGAGGAATATGCCAGAACCACCTATGCATGCATCTGTGTGGAAATGGACTTCAACGCCAAATTCCCAGCTAAAATACACCTAACATGTAAAGACTATGTGTGGACCCAGAAACTTGATTATGAACGTGTCCTCTTCAGATGTCAATCTTGCTTTGAGACAGGCCACCTAGCCAAAAATTGCTCAAAAGCCTCCCAAAAAAATTCTGCTAGAAAAATCACCACAGATCTACATGGTGGGAAGGAGCACAAAAAGAACACTACACTGTCATCAAAGAAGAATACTCTCAAGAAAACTCTAAATCACAAGAAATCGGGTAAGAAAGAAACAATTCTCAAGACAAGCAGGGGGAAAGTCCCGCCCAACAACAAAAGAGTGAACTGGAAAACCCCTCAAGCATCAACAGTTATAAGGATTCGAATACCACATAAAATAAATCTTCATTTAACAGCAAAGCAGACCTCCTAGACGAAACTTCTTCTCTGAATATCTTCAAAAGGACGAACACAATAGATCGCGAAGCTAAGACACTAATGTCCCAAGAACTAGAAGAGATGAAGGAGATGTAAGATAAAGAAAGTTGGAAGACTGTAGAGAAAAAAAGAAAGCTACAACACCAATCTCGCCAAGAAAGACGAGGAACCGGACAATTAAAAACTAAGAAAATTATAGGTCCAATAGACCAATTTGGTCTCAGTGGACGTGAACCACCACCATCATCATCATCATCAATATTTTATTTATGGATTACATTTACATATTAAAGTATTTTTTTCCTTTTTTTTAATTAATATATTTTTAAATACATTTCAATATTACTTAATTACGCCGATAGGCATTTTCTCTTCGGTGTTGGTATGTGCAGACACTGTTCACCCCAACCAATACGAGGCCTTCATTTTTTCCCTCATTCATCCAATTATAAACTACCACCTGGAACTATCAACAATGTCTAGACCCACCCATTACATGTTCACCCCCGCCCAGATAATTCACAACGCATTCCATGTATCTCCACACAATTTCCATGCAATAAATATTCATTCAATATTCTTCCCCACCCAAATCTGCAAAGTTGTTTGGTTTTTTTGCATTCCTTATATCTCTATGTAGTCTCCATGCAATCCCCTACCAATCACCTCACATTCAATAATTTCAATATCCACCTCGATATTCAATCAATGTTCACCTCACCTCATGTATGCCTAGGTCACCTCTAATTTAATAATAATTCAATATTCACCTTGATATCCAATCAATATTCACCTCATGTATGCCCAGATTGTCTATTTGTGCATTGAATAGGCATGGATGCATGGACTTCATTCAATTCCTCCATTCAATTTTGGCTGCATTGTATTTGCTACTACGATGGGTGGAGTTTGGGTGCTAATATATACTGAAGAGGGGTGGCTTTTCCAACGATGAAGCAATTTACTAGTTTATGATAACATTTGACATGAAGGATAATCAAAGCTAAATGATTTCAAGGATTTGCTTTCAAAATACAAAAGGTAAGCTATGTATGCCAAAACCTGATACATATATTATATATTCAAAGATTGTAGTCCTTTATTGCTTACCTACTGTTTTTTCAACAAGAAAATTTGAGAACATCGAAGTTAAAGGGCATCGAAGCTGAAGGATTTTATTTTGGAATATAAAATGTAAGTTATCTATGCCAAATCATGATGCGTATATTGTTTTTAGTATTTCTCCTAGAACTCCCTAGCATTGAGACATATGACCACAAAAAAAATAACCAACATATGTTGTTAATAAGATTTAAACTATATATATACCCTGAAAAGTCCACTAGTACATCTTATATAAATAGTTGTAGGGAAACTGGAAAAACCCACATAGGTCGAGTAAAAAGCCAAAAATTTACCAAATATAACCCGCAACACAATGAGATAGAAAGGAGACCTGAGTCTTGTATAGTTTACTTGCACTTGTGATGTGTTAATAAGAAATTTCATGTTGATCCAAGAGGCACATTTTCTTTGAACAACATCTCCATTGCCTTGAAATCTTTCCTTCCTCACAAAAAAATCTATTACACCTTTGGAAATCCCTAAATTGGACTCACATCGAGGTTGTTCGAAACCCTTCTCACTATGTCCTCTGAAACCTTTTCCATCAATCGTTTCAACAAAATGGGATGATGTATTAATGTTTACATGTATATATTTGATGGTTGTCCTTCGACCCTAGCATACATGTGCTTCGTTCCACTTGGAACCTCTACTAAGTGCCAAATAAATAAATTTAGATGTTGCGTGGTTAGAGTTGTATAGGGATTTGTATAAACTATTAAGTAAATAAATGCGAAATACATGTATATTCCTCGATCAACTGGCCCCTTTTAAAGGCTAAAAAATTGATTTGAGTGGGTGCATGTTAATGGTTTTCCTGACACACAATTCTTTTTGCCTTTCAAGTTTCGAAACTTTATATCAATTTCCATTTGTTCACGGTTTTATTAACATCATTTTTTTTTCACTTTTTATCAACTTTCAATACGCAAATAATTGGCTAGATTATTACATATTACTTGCCCTTTCCAACGCTAAGTGTCTATGCCGCGACATATGTTTCTCTTGTAAAATATATTTAAAATCATGTGAGTTAAAGGAAAGAGGAATCCATTATACAATTAACATTATGAATCATAGCTATCACAAACTCAGGAAATACTGAGACTAACCATAAACTCAGGAAATACTAAGAGCTAGAGACAACATAGTTCCACTGAGTTAGTAAGAAAGGCAAAGGTATAGGTGCTTCTGTGAATCCCTTCATCTCTTCCAGCCAAACCTATGACACACTTAAGGAAACCCATTCCAGAATAGAAGTTGTGGCTTTTGTTTGTTTGTTTGGACGTGAATCATTTTTATCTTACACATTTGAGAGTATAGTTAACCAGACCCTATACGGAGATGCCTAAGCAGCAGGCATTGCTTTCAATGCTTAGAGTATGTTAGAATTTCATACTGTTAATTCTTTGAGTGTGTTATAATTTCATGCTATTGTGAACCAAAAATACTTTCAAAGTTGTTGTTGACTCATACTACCATTCATATAATAGTCTGCAAGACACCGTAGCTTTGTAAGTTATTGTCTTTTAGTCTTGAATTTCCTCAAGTATCTTCTTTCTTCATCAACATGATATGAGCATAAACCCATATAACTAGTTCTCCGTTGTTTCATAATACTACTAATTAGTACTTGTATGTAAAATCCGTAATTCAATATTTTCCTATACTTAAAATCTTTTCAAACTCATGCTCATGCATGTGCCTATTTCGATGCATATGGGCATCATTGCATTCACGCACCTACAATTACTGATACAGAAAAGATTATGCATATGACCATGTTTGCATTCATACACGTATAATCCATTCTTAAACTTGAATAACTAACAAAGAAAACTCGCAAATCCAAGCATAAAGGTTTAGATTACAACCTAGATTTTCCTTCACTCAATGGGTTGTGAAGAATGCCACATGTTTTGGTTTTAAAATTTTTCATTGGTGTAGTTGCTATATTTTAGCATGGGATGTTAACTTTTAAGAAAAACAGCAAGCAATTTGCATTTTTCATACATGTTGTTTCGATAGTATGCTTCATTCAGTGAAGATTCCACAAGAAAAATATATGGACTATGGACTTTACATTGTTTTACTCTACCCAAAATCTAAAATTTATCACCAAGTTATAGTGTTTCCTGTGAAACTCAGACCAAGGACTAACAAAATGGATTTCTAACTTTTCAGTGTACAAGTTATAATTTTGGTACTTATCTTGTAGGTTTATGAAAAACCAACTATTGATCGCATCTCTAAATATTTGACTCTTATCTCTAAAATATTTATATGCCTACAAGTTGTAAGCTACCTACGACACATTTTTTTTTTTTCTTAAGAGGTTTTATTCTCTGCATTTTGTTTGCTTGGAAATTTCAACAGTTGAACATTCATTTTTTTTGTGTTTTTGTGGATGTTTTGAAACATATGTTGTTTTTTTTGTCAAATTCTTGACCGAAGTTCTCTATTTGGATTCCTTAGTTTTTGAATTTTTTCATATCTTGAAGCTGTAAAGCTTCCTATGAGCTGCAAATTTCAGTTTTAGTGTGTTTCAATTTTTGTTTTGTTTTTTTTTCTTCTAGAATTTTGGAAGGTTGAGCCTCTGTATTCTATGATTTTGTATAATTTCTAATTTATAAATAGTTGGACTTCTTGATTTTGGGTTTTATTAGAATTTTTATTGTATTATAGGATCACCATGATTTTAGAAGTTTTCAACAGTAAAACATTCAATTCAAGTTTTCAGTGTAAATCTCCATTTTTGTTCCTTTAACTTGTATGTTTATGCCACGACAATCATTGATCTTGTTTATTGATGTTTGGTTGCCTTCCTTTTCTAAAATTGTTTCATATTTACAAGTTGTAAAACTTCATATGAGTTGTAATTTTAGTTATTTTAGGATTTATTCTTTGCATCTTTATTTTCTTAGGAGTTTGGGTGGTTGAATATCTATGTTTTCTATTTTGAGGAAGTATTGAATAGTTGAAACTTCAAGCTCTTCAACTTTACAGTGGAATTTTCCATCTTTAGGATTTAACCTAAAACTTCCTAATTTTCACTTCGTTTTCTAAGATAAAACCCTAAAATGGTTGCGACTCATTTATATTTTATGGAAAAAATATCAATGTTAGGCTAGTCACTTTGTTGTCTATTACTCTGAAGATTGCTTCATGCGTTAGAAAAATGTCTTTGGAACTATGGTTTCTTAATATGTGGAACCTTTAAATGCTTAATTTTTTTCTCACAATGTGCAACCATTGCAGCCAAGTGAAGACTATGTTGATTGTTGGTCACTTTAATTGGTTATTAATTTAAGCAACTAAGTGCTACATGAATTGTCAACCCAGGAAAGTCTGTTTGTTTCAAAGGCAATCACACACTGTATATGCTCAATCCCAAAAGCAATGAAAAGTTGTAGTAACAATTATACTAATCACACCTTGCTTTAACAACTGAAGTTATACTCTAAGTTACAACAAGAACAATCTCTCTATTGCAGACAATTATCAAAGGAATCCTGGATTACGTTAAAAATAACAATCTAGGGAAAGAAATAAATCTGCAAAGGAAAAGACTAATTGTGCCATAACAGAGAACAGGACCCTATTCCCCAAGCAGGAATCTTTAGCACCTGTTTCTGATTACCATGCTTCACAAACTCACTCTGTAAACCAGATCACCAATTAAAACAATCACTGATTACCTATGAATGAATTTATGAAAACAATGCAATAATTAAATAGAAACAAAGTTTCAACAATAAATACAAAATTCCAATAACGCATAAGTAATTTCAACAAATAGAGTTTAACAAGGCATGAATGGAAAAGAATAACACTTAACACACTACAAAAATTAATGGGTGAATCTTCTGAGGAAGGTGGGACGTTTCCTTCTCACAAGATTCCCCAGAAAAAGGAACTAAGAAGGAGTGCTCAGAATGATATTTTATTCATCTATCAATGTATCATGTTACAAAAAGATTCAAGTTCCTTTTCTTTCAGCTAAACCTTCCCGTAGTTTGTCTCCTCCCTCTAATGCTGATGTGTCCTCTATTTAAAGAGGAGACATCTATTATACATTTAATTACATTATAAATTCTATTCTTAACCTGATATGCTAAAATAGGATAATTGGTTCTTCCATTAGAAAAATGTTGTTACAATGGTTGTGACAACGCCAATTTTGGAATGTAGTTGTTGTGGCCAGTGTAACAGCTCCTTCGATGATCTCTTCTTGTTACTGCCGAATCTGGAATGCAAATCACGGGCTGTTTCATCAACAGGATTTGTGCACTGTTCTAACTGTTTCATCAACGTAGACCGCAATGATAAATCTGCAGTCTTCAGACTGTTTCAACAACTATATATTTCCGATCAATGGTTAATTATGAAAGTAATGTAAAATTATATGTAAAATGTTAGAAAATTATATATTACAGAGCAATGGAACACATAAAATATTGAAGAAATATAAACATAGAAAACGCATAAAACAAGAGAGACACAGATATACATCGTTCACCTAGTTTGGGCTACGTCCACCCCGAACAACCAGTCCTTCCTTTCTATTATCCAACAAAATGAAGAGACACAACCTACAAAAAATCTGCTGTAATATCCTCTGTTTTCTCTCACAGTCTCACCTCTCTGTTTTCCGCTCACACATCTAGAATACACATCTATCACAGCTTCAAATACAATACCCTCATACAAAGAGAGCGGTTGCCTTCTAGGGAAAAAGACCCTAAACTAAACATAAGTTCTACCATCAGATCATCCGCCTAATGAACGGCCCAGATTGACTAGAAATTACTATACTTTTACAAGGCAAATTTACATCTATTTTTAGCTTCGGGGGCGCTACCCTCGAGCCCCCGCCGGGGCCCCCCAGCCGGGGGGGGCAAGTCCCCCTCGCACCCCCCTACGTGGAGGGGTGTACAAACTTCTTGGGGTATACATCCGGCTGAAACAAAGACCTCTGAACTATCATGCTCCACACACAACAATCTCCCACTTGGAGAATGATTGTAGCAACTCCATTGCTGCTTCATTTGCTGGACAATGACTCCTCTTTTGGACCTGGCTGTTTCTTATCTTCATCGTCATCCTTGAAGACCAATTGAAACTGAGCATGTTCTCAGTTTCTCCCTGGTTACAACTTTTTTTAGCATATCTGCAGGATTCTGGCTAGTGTGTATCTTTTCCAACTTCAACTGTCCATCTTCCAACATTGATCGTATGAAATGGTACTTGAGCTGTATGTGTTTAGTCCTGGAATGAAATGCTGAGTTCTTTACAAGATGAATGGAACTTTGGCTATCACTGTATAACGTGGCCTTATCATGCTCCTTACCCAATTCACCCATAAACCTTTGTAACCAAATCATTTCTTTACTAGCCTCTATAGCAGAAACATACTCTGCTTCTGTTGTTGAAAGT
>APFE031056042.1:53321-99007 GCA_000404065.3 Pinus taeda | reverse complement strand
AAACTAGAAATTTAAAATATATTATTTCTATTATTAAAAAGATTAGCTTTCTATTATAATAGATTAAAGATAAATTTTTGAAATTTTTCTCTTTAGATTTTGTCTTCAAACACATGTTGTAGTATTTATGGTTCTGTAAGTGGAAATAATTGAAGACAACCCTCTATTTTTGGCTCTACATCCAATGGAGATCAACTCAATCTCCACCATCTTGTACCCAATCATGAAAACAATAACCCAATAACTGTGTGGAAAATGATACAATAGATCCCACATTTGAGGTCCACTCATGTCACATCCAAGAATATATACAATGTACGTGGGATCATGTACTCATCCGGAAAATGCAAAGGCTAAATCAAACTTGAATTCGATGCCAAGTGTTTCTTCACTATTGTATTTTCCAACCTATAGGATCAAACATGGGTATTCAAGAATGGATTATGTGAGAAATGGAAGCTTTGTTGATCACTATAGGTATTAAGGAATGGTCAATGTGAGCAACTACCTATGAACCATAGTATTTAAGAATGTTAATGATGAAAGATTAGTTTTATGTTTCATATGTTTCTTGTTTTTTCTCTCTCCTCGTTTCTTGAATGTGAAACAAATGCTTGGTTGTATGTTTCATATTTTTCTTGTTTTTCTCTCTCCTTGTTTCTTGAATGTGAAATCTCCAAAGTCCGTTTCTCATCTCGTTGTCGTTTCTCATTTTGTTTCCCCTTTTTGGTTTCCAGTGACATATATTTCAAGCCTTTCCTTCTAGCTTTGGTTGAATTTTTGCATTGCTCTCAACTCCAAAAGCAAGTGATAGAAGGGATGGGTAAAAATATTTGTACCCGAGATAGAGTTAAAGAGGAAGAAACATTGAGTATGACACTGCAAGATTCCTCTCGTGAGGTAAAAGGATCACAACAAGCCCACAGTAATCCCTCGAGAGAGAACGAAGATGCTACTGCATGCAGTGGTAACAATCAGAGTATGGTGCAGTGCTGTATATTAAGGTCCACCAATGACATCATATTAGCAAAAAACTAAGCATGAAAATGGATTGAAACAAAACCAAAAGGGGAACCCTCACTAACTCGTGAAGCCCTTGTTCAATAATTGGGCAACATTTGGGTATGAAAAATCAAAGATCCCTTCTTCAAAGTCACTATTTGCTTTTATATATCTCTTCATATTGATGGATGGCTTTGACCCTCCTCGAATGTACATTGGATGAGTACTGGGTAGTTGCATTTGTTAAACTTCTCGGCAACTGTTTGAAATTTTTTTAATTTAAAACTTTTATATAGAACTTTGACTTTTGCATTTTGTAATTTGGTGCATATGTTTTCCGCTCATGCCATATTTGTTTAAATAAACTGCATATTTATTTTCTTTTGATTATATTTCTCAACTATGGCTGTGGATTTATCTTGGACAAGTAATAAAAATAAGATATGCTCCAGGGAATTGAACATATGTTTTTTCATCACTTGTATCGATATACTTTGACAACACGGACAGGGAAACTCGAACCCATCGCTTCATCGCCATATGACCGATAGAGACTTTCCTAGCTGTTGAGCACAATGCATAGCCCATATCATTGGAAGGTACACTGGTGTTATTCATTCACCTTGAGATGGATATATATTTGTTTTATTGTAGCAGGGAAACAACCACTACATTACGATACATCAACTATACTCAAATGCAAAAACTATTTCTCCTATATAACCACGTTGAGAGTAATAAGTATCTTCCCATGTGTCATCATAGCAACAGATTCCATTTTGCTAATTCATTGTGTTTCTCATTCTAGTGGCCGCCATTATTGTGCAAGTTTCTCCTATCACTTTTTGCCTCCATGAAAGTTGATAAGGAAATGCTAAGATAATGCTAAATGTCAAACTTTAGCAGACATTCTAAAAAACTTTTTGATCCATTTTCTAACATGGTCCATAATCTGCTTTGATAGTACTACGATGTATCTCTTCCAAAACTTGATTGTCTTTCATAGCTGGACAAATAATTTGATAAATGATCTCTTTAAATATGTCTTGGACTCGAACATTATTGGATGTTCTTGAAGATGGGCCAAGTGTTCACCCAAAATGTCCAAACATATCAATAACAACACATAGTGTAACAGAAATATTCATCCTCATGTAGTTATTAGATGCGGAAATATTCCTCTAAAAGCATGGATTTCCCATACACTGGGGCTATTACTTATATGACCCCTGGTTTTAGTTTCTCTTGCATGTTTGACGATTCAACTGGAATATGTCAAAATATAGAGTTCCTTGATGTCTTCACTCCAACTTCTTGGATGCCAACTCAAAGAAAGGCTCAAAGGATATTCCAAATATTATCTTTAGAGGTGTCCATTTCATCCTGAAAGGCCGAGTATCCATGCCATCAGTCACACTCTTCTATGCATGTGTACATTACCGAGCAATTTATCATCAATAAACATTTTTGTAATACAATAATTGTTCAAATAAATTTCTAAGACGTTCTGGATATCTAAAGAGATTTCCTTATAAAGATCAAGTTCAACAAAGCATCCAACATATGTATCATGAAACAGTGGATCCTCACACTAATAGATTCACCATGGGACTAAGACAAAGATATAAAAATTGTAAACTCCCTCATGTAGATGAGAAAGTGGTGTTGGAAACGCACCATGTTAGAATTGACATTCTTATCATATTCAAATGGTGACCTTCCTCAATGTAAACAATTATTCAATAATATGGCCACTCTTCCACATGTGTCACTTCTCCATATCCTCACGCTTAATTGGCACACTACACCTATGCATTTCATTCGGCAATGCGTATGTCTTGGGACTTTATATCCACTATAGTGGGCCTTCATCCCTCCTCTATTACAAAGCAGACTTCTCAAGGTAGGGGAAATCACAACTCCTTGCCCTCCCTCATTTCAATGCAACACGAAAATCTTTTCTTGCTCTCTTTCCATTTCACGATGGTTCTTCAATCATGAATATCAATCTAGCCCTTCCTTCCAGCTTTGGTTGAATATTTTCATTTCTATCAACTCCAAAAGCGGGTGATAGAAATGATGGGTAGAAGGCTTGGTACCCAAGCTAGAGTTAAAGAGGAAGAAACATTGAGTCAGACACTAGAAGATTCCTCTTGTGGGGTAAAAGGATCACAACAAGGCCACAGTAAGCACCTGAGAGAGAAAGAAGATGTTACTACATGCAGTGGTAAAAGTTAGAGTATGGTGCAACACTGTATATTAAGGTACCATTATCATCACCTCAAGGCTTTGATTACTGAGGAGAGATAAAATATTTTAAAAGAAGAATCTGGCAAATTTGAGGCTATAACTAGAAAAGTGGAAAGCTTGCACAATTTTGTTTAGATACCTCATGAGGAAGCTACAAATGCTGATACACTCGTTGATCTCACATCCATACTCCTCGCTACTGTTAACATTTCACAAAACATACTCCAGTTGATTTTCTTAGTAGTGATACTCTAAGAAACTATAGTGACCAGGCATATGGAAGTAGGTCTTTGGAGGGAAATGATGATCAAACCCAAATATCATGGAGAAATATTGGGCTTTTAGCTGCTTCTTTTTTCCAGCATGTGGCAGGAATTTTCATTATGCTTGGACCAATGGATAATGAACCCAAGCAAAGGAAAACTATAGTACACAGAAAACAGACTAAGCCGATAGAAAGCACTCGACGTGAAGTAGTGAAAGAGTCTCTGGAAGATGAAAAATAAAAAATAGACAAGAATATGGCAAGCATATTTAACATTTTACGAAAACAGAAGTAAGCCAAATTAGAGAATTTGGTTCTAAATAGAATATCATTTTCCTAGATAGTAGAAAACATCTTTGCATTATCATTTCTAGTAAAGGATGGTAGAGTTGAAATAAATGTAGATGAAAATGGTAAACATTTGGTTGTCCCCAAAAATGCTCCCAGAGCTACAGAAATGGCATCTGGAGAAGCTTCTTACAACCAATTTGTTTTCGGTTTGATTTTAAATACTGGAAGTTGATAATGGAAGTTGTTGAAAGTGGTGAGGAGTTGATGCCTCATAGAACCAATCCACTTATGGTTCCTTGTTCTGAGAAAGCTGCAGAGACTCTTATAAGAGAGATTTCACGAAACAGGGGCAGAGTGGTACCTGCAACTCTTGAGGTGTAGGAGGATGAATGTGGAATTGATGATGGTGGTGGAGTTCTTCAAATACCAGCACCAAAGAAGCAAAATAAGTGTCTTCTATGACTTTTGCTACTTTTTTGGGTGCTTTTTGTTGGAAAATATCTCTGTTTCTATCAGTGCACTGTAATTCATAGAGGAAGCTAATCTTTAATGTAAGAAATCTAGTATATAAACAATGCTATCTTGTTCTCATAATTATTTATAATTATGTTTACTACCAGTGCAAACCCCTGGTCATGTAGTACCCCTTTAGGCATGGTTCCAAGGCCTGGGTAGAAGAGTAGCATCATGTAAAAGGAAATTGTTAATGTAAGATCTCAAGTTTGATCTGTTAAACCATGATTAGTCTCCTTGCGACAGTATGTTGTAATTTTATGTTTGAAAATTATTTTGAGATACCACACAAGAACAAAGTTTCTAATTGTGTAGTTGGTTTAATTTCATAATACATAGAGATGATAGTAGGGTAAGGCTAGGCAAAAATAGATGTAAATACAAAGGTTCAAAAAACTAGCTAGCAACCCATACCATACCCAAACCCTTTTACTAGCACTACACGGATAGAGAGATCCACCCAGAGGCATGTCGAGAATAAGTAGGGATATGCATGCTCTAGATTGACTATTTGCTTAAGCCTAGCTCAAGCAGGCGCAACTATTAGATGGAAAGATATTGGGAATATATATCTATTAAGTATGTGTACATATGAAATTCATTATGTCCCCTTTTGATTTTCAAGGTGGGAGGAATGTAATGGAGAAAGGGAGATCATATTTTTCCTTTATATCCCACCTATTAGGACACTAGAATAAGTCCCAATAAGAAGAGTTGGGTTCACTCATAAGTATATGATTGTAAAAGGCCATCAAGAACTTTATTAAGCTAAGTCATCCTTTAGTTGAGTTTCATCCTTTATTTGAAGCTTCAAGAAAGATACTCAGCTTATTTTAAACCCTTCATTCTTCATGGAATAGCTACAAAACAACCCTATTTAACCCACATTGAATGTCTCTTCTTGTTGTGATCTTAAACTGCAAACTTTGGCCCTTCTACATACAAGGGCACCCAAGAACAACACTCAAAACAACCTCTCTTTCACACATTGTACCTAAAACAAAACATAAGACTTCCACGTTTCTTCTAGGGCTTCTTTCTTGCTGTCTTATGGATCCTTCTTGTAGTGGCTAGGGCCTCCCTTTGACTATGTCTAGGGCCTCTCTGAGTGTTGCTTTAGACCTTCCTTGACTGTGGCTATATGCTTCTTCTTGATGGCTGATAAGGGCCTCCCTCTTGCTATAGATTAAGGCCTCCTTTGTTGTGAATAAGAGCCTTCCTTTTGATGTGTATCTGGCCTCTTTTGACTGCATCTTTATGCCTCTCTTGACTGCATCTTATGCCTCTCTCTAGACTGCGTCTTAAGCCTCTCCCTTGTTGTATCTAACACTACTTTTGACTGCGGTTAGGGCTGCCTTTTACTGCATCTAGGGCTTCCTTTTCGACTATGGCTAGAACTCCTTCAATATTGCATCTAGGTCTCCCTTCATGACTACAGCTAGGGCTCCTTTTTGAGCACAACTAGGGCTCAAACTATTGCACCCTGCTAGCCTCAGGCTACCTGGGCACTCCTGCACTGTAGCACTCTTTGCTGCTTCATCGCATTTCTCTCTACCCACATCGCCAGTCCCGCTAGTCTCTCTTCGGGGCTCCTGTAGCAAGGTATAATCCAAGAGGTTGGGTACCTCAAGTATCTGCCCCTCATCACTTGTAGCCCTCTTGACTATAGCTCGATGTCTCCCCACCTCTTCTCTAGATGTACATGAGCACTCCCTGTAGTCTGTAGCATACCCTTAGACACTACGAAATGAGCACTAGTCCATTAACTATGCTAAAAGGTCACTTTCTTGTTAATTTGACCATGAATATCTCTTCTACAAAGCAATAATTCTTAGCTTTTTTTATGTTAGTGGTTTGATAAGAACATTTCTATAGTCTCTTCACTAAATTTCTTAAAGTTTTTACATTTATGCTTTTTGACAAAAAAGGGCTAACATTTTACCCTAGATAAGTAAGGATTCTTTAAATAACCTTCTAGCTTGGTTCCTTTTTGTTCCATCTAAGCTTGGAAACATGTCATGAATTTACATTGAACAATGTAAGAATCTAGTCTTCTCCATAAACAATCAAGCCAACTCTTTCATTTTGCAAATTGCCTACCAGTTCTCGACATATTCTTTGAAATTTCTATATCGAAGCTGTTGGATTTAGGTAAGTGATACAGAATACACACCTACAGTTCTATTGTTGACCTATTAGACTAGTGAAAATTATAGGAAAAATTGGAAGGGTTGGACATGAATGTTCCAACCATGCTCTTATTGGCCTGCAATACATATATTCATAACACATACCTACAATACTATTGTTCACCTATTCTTCTAGTGCATACTATAGGCAAACTATTAATGCTGGACTTCATTGTCTCAAGTTCACACACCAACGCTAAATATGAAATGTATTGTGTGCATCCTTAGACATGTTTGACATTGCAAGCTAACTGTTTAAATAAAAGCATGTATAAAACTTCTATATTATCAAAATAACCATCAATATTTTTTTCTAGAATTTTGGGCTGAATTAACAATAGTATGCTAAAAATTGTCATTTCAATGTGTGGAAATTAGGATATATAAATGTGAGATATGTACTCTACATCTTTGGGTTATCTCATTTTCAAATTTGAGGTTTTTAGGCTACAGGTTAATTGTTTGAACTTCAAACATTGAATAAATTCCTGAATGGACTTCGTAAATACTCGAATGAATGGACTTCATAATGCGGTGGTACCATAAAGTGTGTTATTTCAAAGATTTGAATTCCATATTTTCACAAAATACAATGTCCTCAATAAATAATTGTATGTATAGATACTTATGTTTAGGATTATATATGTTTTGGAGTGGTTCCTTTATGTTTTACTATAATCCTGATGCTGACAACATTTATCTGACTCTTTTCATCAATTGTTCATAGAATATGCAAAATATTTCATTGTCAAGATGTGGAAAAAATTACATTTCTCTCGATTTATTTTTTTATTGTTCATGACAAGATAATCATGTTGCAAGAATGAGGTATCCTATAGTCTATTTCAATTTGTGGATATTTGTTTTCTTCCCATTTTTTTACAAGGATGTAGATTTGATTTTCATGTTGATGGGTTTTGCATGTATCTTATCTAGCCCCAAATGCTGGTAATGGAGTGGATCTTGGGAAGTGGTTGTGGAAACAGACTATCAGAGGTTAATGTTACAATACCACTTCCACCTGGTATCAAGAAAAGTTTAATGGTAAGTGACATAAAGAAGAGCTATTTAATGACAGGGTTGAAAGGGCAACCTCATGTCTTAGTTCTAAATCATTTATTTGTGTTTCTTAGCTCTAAGTTATCTATTTTTGAGCTTTACAAATCAATTATTTCACTAATCCAATATGCATGGATTTTATTTCTCACCTCATGTTAGTTACTTGACATGGTTGATATAACATTCAATTCTAGGCCACTTTTATTTTAAATCAGAGATTTTATTGATTAAAAGGATGTTCATATTTTGATTGGTTTACTTGGAGCTTGATTTATTTAATTTTTTTCTAAATTCCACGTGGATGTTATTTTTTCAGGGTGAGCTCTTTGCACCAGTAAGGTCAGATGAGTCCTAGAACAAAGGTATACAACAAAAACATCTTTGGCCTTTGTTGTGCATTTGTTATTCTTTATATCATTGATGGATGGTTATTGATTATGTAAAATAGAGGATGGGAAGGTCGTGCCAATTCTCTTGAAAAAATAAAATAAAATGGAGTGGTAGAATTATGTTTTAAAGGGTGAACCAAAAATCAATACTTGAAAGGTAGAACTTGAGAATGGCAAGCTATCTCATCTGGATCTAGAGACACAACAGACGTGGAAAAAAAATTATGGTATTGACGAGTCTTCTCAGAAAATAGTGCCTCTAGATTTACTTGTATGAATAATGGCTTTGGCCATTGTCCTATTCATTTCATATGAATGATTTTGATTTTCAAACTCCAACTAGTTTGTTGTTAAATTAAGTAAATCTTTCATGATAAACTTATAGTTTTCAAATCTCTTTTCTAAATCTATTTTCCTGAGCAAATTTTTCTTTTTACTTTAGGTACTGTAGATTGCTATTGTGTGACATATGCTATGATATAATTGCCTGGATAAATAGGTAGAAGTGTTGTACAACATAGTCTTTTTTAAATATAAAGAAAGAGTATTTCCAAATATGAAGTTTATTAATGAAGAACATCTTTTAGACTTCTTTTCTAAGTTATTATTATATTTTGGTACGGGATTTTGTGTACGCTAATATTGTGTTGTCTCTTTGGTTTTTGTCAGGGAACAATGGTTAATAAGGAATGTGTTCTTGAGCAACATGCACACATCTTATTCTACTATCAACATGAAACTCCATGGTTTTCAGGCATGGCAACAAAAACAAAGATGTTAGTGGGATATCGAAAGTCCGTGTTGGATGAATTTAATACTAGTGATGATTTTGATTCCTGGTCAAATAAAGAATTTCATGGGTCAAATTCAAATAAACAAAAGCAACTCAAGAATGAAAGTGAAGTTATTTCTTTCTGTCCAATTCAGTTTCTTTTACTTGTTGGTTAGTGTCATGTTTTGAGTGTGGACTTGTGAAATTCCAAATTGCATGTTAGTTTATATAAAGTTGATATATTATATATATATATATATATATATATATATAATATATATATATATATATATATATTTTTTATTACCATATGTCGTTCATGGTTTCCAGGGATCTGTGTTACATTTGCACATAGGTTTAGATATCATTCAGATATCTAAACACCAAACAACAACAACATTGAGATTTTTCTTTCACTCAACCTATAACATATTGCATTTGTCCTCATCAATGTTCTTCTTCCAAATGTTATCAACTTTTGACATTTCCTTTGCAATATTTGGTGCATTTCCTAGTTATAGGTCATTTATAGATTATAAATGTCTTTAGACTTTTTCTTCTAATTGAGTATTCAACTGAACATATTGATTCTCTTATACATAATTATTTTTCCCTCCACCCACTTTTCATAACTTCCATAACCATTAGGTAGGGACCTGCAACTTCGATGTTGCTTTTCTTGTTTAGTAAAATATTGTCGAGACTTTAATTTATTGAATGTTGTAGAATTTACAATTTCTGAAGTTTCAAGGTCTAATTTTAAAAGTATAATTATTTAAATTGTGCTAGCTCAATGGAAGAGCACCTTCTTTACAAGCAAGAGGTTGGTGGTTCAATTCCATAATGCCCTGACATGATCCATATGGAATGAGCTTTTGACCATCACCAATGAGCTTTGGTGACCTTTTTCAACCGTTAACAAAATATGAAATGGTGTTTGTCAACGAATGCAACCATATATATGTGTCAGTAGTGACAAACCTCAAAGGTCTTTAACCATAAATAATTGTTGTTGATATGAAATGGTGACAGTCGATGTCCGTCATTATAGTCATTATTCGTGACGGACCGTGAATGTCACCACAACACCTATACTTATGGCAATGCGGCTTTTGGTGAGGGTCAATGAATGTCACCATAAATATGCACCAATAGTGATGGCCATGAAAGATCCATCACAGTAAATCATTGTTGTGCATATGAAATGGTGATGGTCACTATCCATCATTATAATCAATATTCATGACGGACCTTTAATTTCACCATAACACCTATACTTTTGGTGATGTCACCTTTGGTGACTTTAAGTTTTTTGTGACAGAGGCTACGGTCCATCACCATTGCTCATATGAAATGGTGACGGTCGTTATCTATCACTATAAATCATTATTGGTGATGGACTTTGAATGTCACTACAACACCTATACTTTTGGCGACGCCACCTTTGGTGACGTTCAATTTTTGGTGATGGAGGCTATGGTCTGTCACCATTGCTCATATGGAATGGTGATGGTCACTATCCTTCATTATAAATCATTATTGGTGATAGAACCTGATGTCACTACAACACCTATAATTTTCGTGATGCCACTTTTGGTGACATTCAGTTTTTGGTGACGAAGGCTCTTTTGACCATCACCAATGAGCTTATGGTGACATTTTTTTCCCCTCACCAATGTCCTTTTTCGTTATAGTTTTTCAAGTAGTATATAAACAAGTTTCTGGAAGTTTACATCAATGATTGGACAATGTTCGTACTTTTAAAAAAGCATGTGGAAAGCCTAAGATTGATGCTAGATACATGTGGGTAGTATCAAATATCGTTGAACATGAATAAGTAAAAATAGATCAGATAAGGTTGGAGTTGATAGTTACAAGAAAAGGAGTTGGAAATTAAATAGTTTAATAGTGCTAGTCCAAATTTACATTACAGAAAGTCAAAGATGGCCTCTTACAGCCTCTAGTGAGGCTTTCTAGTGGATTTTTGCGGTCTACTTTTTCTAAAATCCATAAGGAAGTTATTGAAGGTGTTTCATATCTAATTTCTCCAAAATCCTGCATGAATTTATTGAAATCACAAGGTTTATAGGTAACCTATGCACAATGGAAGTACCCTTGGGGTTTTTCATGGTGTTGAATCCATATATATAGTGAAAAAACCAGTTTCAATAACAGAAACCAAGATTTCAACTTAATGTTTTCGGCAGGATTTCCACACAGGAATGTCCAAAAAGTCCCACTAAAGTCAAGTCCAATATTAAATCTTGAAACATCACCAAATTTTAAATCTGAAATTTTTATTGCCTTAGAAGTAGTGCTTTATGGCGAGCAACATTATTTTAAATCTTGAATTTTTATTGGGTTAGAAGTGGTGCATTACTACTAGCAACATTTGCAATGTTATAGGGTATTTAATACACCCTTTAAGACATCAGTCACCCATACAACAAGCATACATACCTATATAATATACATACATATCCATACATTATACCTATTTAATTTTAATGCTTTTGAAAAAAAATAGACATTTGAAATGACCAAAACCTTGAAGAGTTGCTGAGGAAATTTTGGTCTTTCTAAAATTGTATAGCAAAGCCCTAAAATTATTGTTTTGTAACATTACTTGAATATATAGGTCTTTGTTATTTCAATGCTTTTATATTTAGTGTGAGTTTGAATAATATTTTATATAATTACTATATTTGAAATATTGAATTTATATTTATTAAATGTATTTTTGTAAAAATTTGATATTAAATTTTAATTATATATAAATTTATTATAAAAATTTTGTAGTCTGTAAATGTATACATTATTTTAGATATATATTTTTATATAAACATATCAATATTAATAATAAAATAATAAAATAATTTATCTTTATTATTAAAAATAAAAATAAAAATTAAATATATGTTGGATGTGTTTCAAACAATCTTGGTTCATGAATTGTGAAACATCTATATGTATAAAGGGTTTTGGAATTTTCTATCTTATGCAATATTTTCTAAAGATGTGAACATCTAACTACATGATTAGAAATGAGTTTACAAAAAAAATGTATATGGAATTTTGATTTTGAATAGCATTTGTAAAACCCCAAGTTAAATAGACATTTAATTTGGTTACCATGTTTTGCTTATTACTTTATCTTTTTACTTTGTCAACAGATACTTGACAAAAAATGTTAAATAACTATTGTTGGAAGACCATAACATATTTATTATTTCATTAATGAATAATTAAGAGTTAAATTATTTGACAAGAACTAAAAGAAACCATTGTTAACCTCCTCAAATAGTTAAAGTGGTTACTCATCTATTTGCTCAAAAGAGGAATTCAAGGAAGGCCTAGGGGGCTGGAGAAGACAGAAAGAAAATAATATCAGATGGGTGAAGGGAGCAGGACATTGCTACCTAGAATTCCTTGAGTTGGGTGGAATAAACCTGTGGGAAAATCTTGAGTATAGTCTTAGAGTTATGTGACTTGAGGCTACACCGTGAGTCTTAATGCCTAATATACCCAACTGCAACAAACTCATTTTACTATTTGGAGGAGGAAGAGCTTGTGGGAGAGTTTGGACGTCTAGGTGGTGAGATCTTCCTAAAAATAAACTACATAACTACAAGGGGGCGAGAATATAAGTAATCAAACGCTTTAACATAGTGATCATTGAAGAAAATGATTCTACAATTATTGATGGATAATAACAGGATTATGCTTATGCTAGTTAACCCAAAATTGTTTGTTCAATATTTTAAGCTAGTAAGAAATAGCTTAGATATTTAACCAAAGAATTATTATAAGTATGAATGTAGAACAACTTATGTATTTAAACAGAGAATTAACTTATATCTAAATAGAGAACTATTCCTACTACATACAGAACAAAGAGAAGATATATATACTTAAACAAAGAACTGTTAACATTATGTTTAAACTGAGAACAATCTAAATGCTGAGATGAAGCATTGTTAGTATTATGCATATGAATTGGCCTACTGTATGTAGTACAACTTATTGAAAAGTGTGACAATCTTAAGAAACAACCTAGCATAATTCTTTCTTAATAGTCATAATAATGGATAATTAAATTTACATATATGGAAACTATGAAAATTCTAAGAGAAAAGTTAGCTTTTCTAAATTTAATAACTATGAGGAGAAAACTCATTATCAATTTCAGAGGTCGAGTAATACTTAGTCAGTTCGAGCAAAATGAGTTATCATAGTCTGTATATATTCATAACTTAATCAAGCGAAAACAATAATCCATGTACAGGCTTTGTAGAGTCAATTGTAATTGAAAAATAAAAGCTTCAACATTGGAAGCTGAACAAAACCAAAAGAGTGTTAAAACATGAAACATTAAATGCATTCATCGAAACTATATTCAAACCCTCTAAATAGTTACAAACAAAAATTACAGACTGTTCGTGATCAAACCAAAGTCAAACCCTCAACAAGGCTAGATCTACATATAATTATTCCATGAAGAACTTGGAGCAAATCGGTTCTCCGAGTACCCAAAACCCATTTTTTAACACAAAGTATTCAAATACAAAATATGGTCACCTTGTAGCCTTTGCCTAAATTCACCCTTTCACCCAGAAAAGTGAGGGTAGCATCCAGTGGAGCGATTGCAAATGTAACCAATATACAAATGAAAATATCTGAGAAAGACATATCACCATTCAGTTCAACAATGAGACCAACCTGAAAACTAGAAGACGATAACCATGAATAATGAGGAAGCCTTTGAGCCCAGAACGTCCACAAGAGTATGGTTTCGGCAAAGCTTGATCCCTGAAAATGCATAGAGAACAAAATTAAAAGATAACCCTTAACATTAAACTCAATTGGTACTTAGAGGAATTGAAAGATTCCTGAGAAAAGGCAGTGCTGAGATGTTGAAGGCCACCTATGTTAGAAATCCATATAGGCAGTGCGGAGATGTTGAAGGCCACCTATGTTAGAAATCCATATATCAAGTTAACAACTGCATGAATTAGGAAAAATGGAAAACCAAAAGAAAACCCCTACTATAACTGTTATTACCTCCTCGAGCTCGATGATCTATGAATTCATATTCATTCGAAAAGGTAAGCTAATGGAAACATGCATTCCCTACATAGTGGACCGAACAAGTAGAGTAACTTGTGTGTGCACTTTCAAAACTGAGTTGAAAGCTGGAAGGAAGTATCCAAACCAAGGAGGAAATAAAAATTTGCAGGGTACCTAGAGGATGGGGTTTGTCACATCTCTCCATAAAAAAAAAGATTGAACTAACTAAAACCCTCCTTGTTGTAGTGAAATGAATAAATGAGAAATTGAATCTATGTTAGTTTTACAAAGGGCTGCATAAGGACAAGAAATGAATAAATGAAGAATTGAATCTATGTTGATTTTACAAAGGGTATATTTGTTGGACATAACCATCCTTTCTTAACATCATTGTCCTATTACCTTATTTGAATATATAGGTATTTCTTATTTGAACGTTTTTACATTTGGTGCACCTTTGTCATAACATATGTTTTATATAATAAACCCACAAAAAATTATATTTTATATAATGGATATAAATTTTTACTTAAATCTTCTAAATATTGAAAGCTCATTAGTGGTTGTTCACTTTTAAAGTTATTAAATCCATTTGTAAAAGGTCAATATAAAATCAATGAAGGTATACATTCATTATGATAAATTTGTGATGTGTAAAAATGTGTCTCTTACTTTAAATGACATTTTTATATTCATAATCAATGTATACTCTTTCCAATAATAAGATATTTAGCTACTAATTTTTCTCACATTAAAAATTATTGAACTTATGAGCCTAATTCCAAATTCTGTTAAATTATTGTTACAAAAAATAAATTTGCAATACTTATCTAATTCTTCATTGCTATGTATGACCCAACTTGGTCCAAATTTTGGGTAAAAGACCCTGCAAAATAAGGAGTGGACTGCAGGAGTTGGTGAAATATTTGTTGCACAAACTTTTAGGGCCTTAGGGATGGCATAAATCCCTTATTTTGTAACGGGTATTGGGTAGTAGTCCTTGCTTTTATGGATCCATGGTATGTTGACCAAGGTTTTTGTATAGATGAATTGTATAAAAGGATATGTAATACTTTGTAATTGGGTAATTAGAAGATTTGAATGATAGAAGGATAAGAGAATATCTGTTTTTGCATCTATAGTCTATAGTTTTGAGAAGTCTTCGTAGTTGAGTGTGCGAAGACCTTGAAGAGTATGCAGTTGAGTGTGCAGACCACTTGTAGCTGAGTGCGTAGGTTAGAGAAATGAATGTAATTGAAAGATTTGTTTAAAAAAGAAAAAGTTTGTGAAGTATTGAACCTCTGTCCTTGTTATTTGTCTATTGTTCTGTATATGGTCATATGTGCTTTTTACTGAATTATGCAAAGAACTGTAAGATATATTGTTATGTGTTGAATTTTAATTTTTTGTATATTAATCATTTGTACGAAGTTATTATGCATGCGAAGCTATAAGGTTGGTATATAATACAAGTAATTGTGTGGCACCACTTTGCAAATCTCCCTTCGGTTGCAGAAGCCCGATTCTGCAACCACCCAAAACTACTTTGGGGAAGATTGTGATCTGCTTGTAGGTCATTGCCGAAAGGGCGAGTAATTAAGGGTTTTGTTGGTTCGCAATGCAATTTTAACCTGGGTCAAGCCCCTCAAATGAAGAAATCATTCCATTGCTGGGACCAGGATCTACTTAAGGGATATGTTTTTGCATCCATTGAAGAAAGAACTCGGAGAGTGGATTGAACAGAAAGAAAGGGAATTTGCAAGAAAGGAGAACATAAACCATAGATTATCAACTGAAGATTGGTTGTAGAGATATATTTTCAAATAACACAACAAGATTTTCTTTGGTTCATTCCACATTGAATTGCTTGAGCAGATATCTAGGTTTGCCAAGTGTAAGGACTGCTTCAAAGGCAATGAACATAAGGAGTGGAATCTTGATTTGATGCAATGGCTCATGAGGATCAATAACACTATCTCAAGGGTTGTTGATTTCTAGATCGATAGTATTTTGGGAGGATTAATAATTTAGTTCACAATCGACAAGGTCATATCCTATAGTGAAGCTGAATGAATATTCTTCAAAGGACCATAAGGTAAGTCCTTGAATTCTCTGAAGCTATGGATTAAGATTTTATTGTGTGAAAAGGGGATTCCGTGGATGCAATCAGATTAATGTTTGGGAAAAGAAGAAATAATCCAGAAATAAAAGCTATGCGAAGTGAAAAATGATACAAAATAAATTCGAATAATTTTTTTGAGACTGGTTATAGCCCTTTGTTAGGATCCGAGAACAAAGAAGAAAGAAGTAACCCTACAATCCCCACCCACCCTAAAGGCATGTTAAAGTGACGAGCTGAGCAGAATCACGGCATCTTTGGGATCCCTCATCCATCCACCCCCATCACACCCCATCCCCATCCTCATACTTCACCTCCACCCTCACCTCCCCCTCTACCTTCACCTCCACCTAGCCCATCAAGAAGAAGAAGAATGGCTTATGACATAAAGTTGCCTATCTTTATGGGATTGGGATCATAAGACCCTTACCAATTTTGGTTCATAGCTGATGCAGTATGGACAACAAAAAATATTAATAATGATGATGTGAAGAAGGCGAAACTCATAATATCGCAGAAAGAGAGAGCACAAACATGGTATATGAAATACTCTTCCAAGTGACCTGAATGCTACCATTAATGAGATATGGAAAGCATTAGTCGCAGAGTTTAAGAAGAGAAAATCAAAGTCATAGTGTGTAATGGAGTTTGAGGAAATCAAACAAACAATGACTAAGTATGTGTGGGAATTGGATTAGAGATTCAAGATGTTGATAGGTCAAGTGAGCCTCGATATACCCCCACAATAGCATAAAGAATGGTTTATAGTTGTGTTGTTGCCACATATTAGGTTTCCATTAACAAAACAGAAGATAGTGACACAAGTTGAAGCACTGGTGATTTCGATGAAGTTGGAAGATTCGCCGGTTGGAGATACTCATGCAGGAGTACAATAGATATAAAATCAAATAGCTACATTGACCCTGGAATTACAAGATCTAAAGAAAGGTAAAGAATTGAGACCAAAAATATTAGAAGTTTGGTGTATAAGGTATAAAGTGAAAGCTCACTATAAGGATCAATGCCCAATATTCAAAGATGATATTGCAAGTGGAGCACCTAATCCAATAAATCTGGGTCTGTGGTGCGATATTTGTAGGACGTGAGTTCAACATCGCTTTGAAGAATGCTAACTGTGACATAAATATATACACACTGTGAAAAAATTGTTTTGTAACTTCTATAGATAAATAGGCCATGATTAAATTCTTTTTGAAGTTATGAATTAATGATGGAGCACAATGATGATAGTTATAGACTGCAAGCCAAAGGATGCACATGAACAGCAAGGCAAACACACTGGTCGAGGAGGATTCCAAGAACAACGACGAAGATGAGGAGGAGGTGATGGTTGAGGTCATAGCTAGATTATCTGTTACAACTATGGATAGGTTGGACACTTTGGGAGAGATTTTCAAAACCCGAGGACAACCTATAATTAATGTAAGGCTTTTCATCATGTCATAGAAGGATTTCCTGTCCTCATTGCAAAGATGCAAGAAGAAAGAAACCAGTAGCTTGCAGTGAATGTCTAGATGGTGATCGTTGAGCCAAGAGAAGATCAACATCATGTCAGAATTATAGCAAGGAGTGGAACTATGACTTGGAATGATAAGCTCGATGGGAAAAAGGAATCCAAAGCCATGTGGGTGAGGAAGAATGTTGGAAAAGTGCTTGCATTTGATGTCTTAAAGGAAAATAAAGTATTCATGGAGGTGAGGCAAAGTTCTATTGCTGATGGGATCACAGCCTCTACCATGCATCGAGCTCAGAATGACAACCGTGAGATAGTACACACTGTGAGACAGGAGGTGGATATGAATATCTTGAAGTCCTTTCTGCAGATCTGTGTAAAGCTATTAAGGAATTAAAAGGCCAGAAGGGGATTACAAGAGCTGATGGATTATTTTTCTTATAAGGATGTACCACAGAGTGAGGCACACGCATTGAACAACTTGCATAGGCAGAAGAAGAGAATGACAAAAGAAATGAGGCTTACAACGCAAATTGGAGAATATGATATGGACCAGGTGATCTTGGATCTGTGGTCTAATTTCAATTTCTTGCTAAGAAAGACTTGGGAATTGATGGGGAAGATGAAGTTGTAATGGTTTGCTATTCAGTTGAAGATGGAAAATCAACATAAAATCTTACCCATAGGAAGGTTGTCTAATGTCACAGTGGACATCAATGGAGTGCACACTACAGCTAACATTGAAGTAATTGAGATTGTGGATGATAGAAATCCTTACCCCATGCTTCTATGATTGGATTGGGAATTTTCCAATATGGAAATCATTAATCTAAAGAAAAGGAAGATGATATTAGAAGGAAATAGTATGAGAGTTATTGTTCCATTGGATTCATGAGAAGGTGCAAGGTATATAGAGACTATAAAAGAAGGGTATGGCACATATGACATTGATCATATCTATTAGATCATAGTGAAAGAAGAGAACTGGATCAATCCTACCGCATATGGGAAGGTGACTTGGGAGCAAGATAGTTCCTACCCTTCTGATTCAGACAAGGAGTTGGAGAATTGGCAGACCAGAATGCATGAAGTATCAACCATGCGATGTGAAAGAATCATGAAGGCAGTGCACTAGAGGACAACCTAGGTATGTGATTTACCTGTGTATGACATATTGGGTGATATAAATATGTTCCTTAGGCATTATGAGAAATGGGTACCAGAAGATCAAATATTTTTCACTTTGAATTAGGCATTAAAAGCTACTCCTACCAGATGGTGGGGTGCTCACAAGAATAATATCACAGATTGCAAAAAATGTAGGAGATTGATGTGGGTAAGATTTGGTCAAGTAGACACACAAATTGTGGATAAATATGATGGTCAAACTGGTCCAAGGGATCATATACAACTCGATATGGTAGCTTTGAAAGACATTCAATTAGAGGAATGGGTGCATGGCTTATACACACACTGGAGACAATCCTAAAGAACTACTCTTTGGAGACTAAACTTCAACATGGCATTGCTAGCTAGATGGAGATGGTGGATGGATTTGTGATGAAGTTTAGATTTGAAGATGACTGTCCACATATAGATGTAGCCTTGAGTATAGTTAAGAAGAATAATTTTGAAAATGAAATTTCAGTTATCTGGCAACCTCAATGGGCTAGGCAAATCAGAGATGTGATAGAATGTTATAATCTCACTGTGGAAGAAGACAAAGATACTCACAACATTGATATCAAGGATTCAGAAGGTCATCGTGAAGTGAGTGGGCATGAAATAGATATGTTGGATATAATGCAACCACTAAAAGTGAAGAAAGTAAATATAGGGACATAAGTTGAACCGACGTATGTGACCATAGGAGATTACTGGGACAAAGACACTATTAGTAAAATAGCAGACTTGTTGCATGAATATCGGGAGTTTTTTCCTTCTAAATTTTCATATATGAAAGGAATTTTAGGGAATTTGGGAGTTATGAGGATTCCTCTAAATCCTGATCCAAATCCTATTAAGCAGAGGCCTTATAGACTAAACCAAAAATATAAGGAAAAGGTAAAAGAATAATTGGATAAGATGTTAGCAGCGAGGATAATTGAATGTGTTGAAGAGTCTGTGTTATGCTCTTGACCTACAATAAGATGCAAGAATAACAAATATACGAAGAAACACAATCGAGAACATAGAACAAAATGAGAAGGAACAACATTTATTTTATTATTCAGAGATGAAAGCAATGTTCACTTGCCTCTTCGAGGTGACAACCTCCAATAGAGCAGGGCTTGATTACAAAATCAGACACAACAATCCTCAATGGAAGTCTCTATCCTTTATATAGGATTCATACATGCAATACCATGGGTCAGTAGCATGGTTATCTTAATACCATCTGTCTAGTACCATGGCCCATTTGCAACTGGCTGTGGTCCCTTTCTTTAAATGTGGGTCAACCACATACAATTATTAATATGGGATTTATTGACTCTTTACTAACTATAACTATGACTCGACCCTATTACATAAATAAGGGGGTTAGGGTTGGACCCTAACATGCCTTCCCCCATAAAAACAACCTTGTCCTCAAGGTTGAAGCTGTGGTAATTGCTGAAGAATAGTGGATGGTTGCCAGGTCACATCTTCTGGAGAGGCGCCTTTCCACTTGATGAGGACTTCCTTGATCGTGTGGCCATGCCAATGTCATTCCCACATGTCAAGGACCTGTTCAGGTTGGAGCCAGATTGAACCATCTTCATCTAATTTAGGTAGACTAGTTTGAATTCTGCAGTTGTTCCCCACCACTTTCTTAAGGCATGATACATGGAAGACAGGATGGATTTTTGCATTGGGTGGCAAGGCTAGCTTGTAGGCTACTTCTCCCATGCTTTGAAGTATTTGATAAGGTCCGTATAATTTTGGAGATTATCTTTGAGACAGGCTAGCATGGTTGCACGAATCTATAGTAGTTGATCCACTGCTTGCACCTTAGAGCATCTAGGATATAAGAAGTAGGTGAAGGGGGGAGTTGACCATAAACTACTTCATATGGAGTCATCTTGGTGGGATCATGATAGTTAGTATTATACCACCATTCAACTAGAGGTAACCACTATAACCATTGATGTTGCTTTTCTAAAGTGAAGCACCTGAGGTAGGTCTCCAAAAATTTGTTGACTACTTCAGTCTGTCCATCAGTTTGGGGATGATAGGAAGTACTTAGTTGGAGTTGGGTGCCTTGTAGCTTGAAAAGTTCCTACCAAAAGTTACTGGTGAAGAGCGGGTCACGATCAGAGACAATGGAAGTGGGCATGCCATGCAGTTTGAAGATCTGGTCCATCAAAGATTAAGCCACCAAAGTAGGGGTAATTGGGTGGGGTAGGGTGTAAAAATGAGCATACTTAGAAATTATATCCACAAAAACCATGATGACTAACTTGTTGCCTAACATCAAAAGACCATTAATGAAATCCATATAAACATCCATCTAGATTGAGGCAGGGATGGGAAATGGTTGTAAAGTGCTTGGGGACTCAACTCTTTCTCCTTTGTGGCACTGGCACATGTCACATTCAGCTACAAATGTAAGAATGTTAGTCTTAATGCCTGTCCAAAAGAAGGAATGATGAGTTTAAGCATAAGTCTTTTCAAAGCCTACATGGCCTATAGTGTGAGATGAGTGCAACTTTACCAAAATGCACATTTTGAGGGTGGATGTTAGTGATATCACTACTCTATCCTTATAGCGAAGAATATCGTCCTTCCAAGAGTATCCCACTATGGAATTAGGATATGCTCGCAAGTTATTAATGATTTGGGAGAGAAAAGGATGTGAAAACCATTCCTTGCGGGCTTCTTCAATCCAATCCAGAATGGGAAGAGAGATTGCTAGCAGGGTGTTGTCCTCCTCAAATTGGCATGATAAAGCATCTGCTACGTCATTTTCGCGCCCTTTCTTGTAAATTATCTCATAAGCATATCCCAACATTTTGGCTAGCCATTTATTTTTTTGTGGCGAGGATAGTCATTTCTCTAGAAAATATTTGATGCTTTGATGGTCTATGCAGATTTGGAAACACCGCCCCAATAAGTATGGTCACGAGGTATCCACTGCATGTAAGATGGATATCACCTCCTTCTTATAGGTAGATTGTCCCAGATGTTTCCCACTTAGTTGTTGGTTGGTGAAGGCCAAGGGTCGACATTCCTGCATTAAGACAACCCCAATACCCGTACTTGAAGCATCACATTCAATCACAAAAGATTTGGTGAAGTTGGGTAGTGCTAATACTAGAGTGGAACACATGGCTTGTTTGAGAGCCATAAACGCATGTTGTGCTTCATCCGTCCATAGAAATGAATTTTCCTTGAGAAGGTGAGTGAGGGGTCTAGCAATGTGACCATAATTGTGAACAAATTTGTTATAGTAGACAGCGAGACCCAAGAATCCTCTCAAACTCTTCAAGGTATTTGGTTGGGGCCAATCCTGCATTGCCTAGATATTTTTGGGATACACCCTCACACTGTCATGATCCACAATGTGGCCTAAACACTCAACTTATTCCATGCCAAAAGAGCACTTGGACAATTTGACAAATAACTTGTGCTTTTGGAGCAGTTAGAAGAGTAGGTCTACATGATGAAGATATTTTTCCCACATGAGGTTGTAGATGAGAATGTCATCAAAGAAAACGAGGACAAATTTTCTGAGATATGGTTTGAGCAGGTGATTCATGAGGGTCTGAAAAGTGGATGGGGCATTACAGAGACCAAATGGCATGACAAGGAATTCATAATGACCTTCATGAGTTCGGAAAGCTGTCTTGGGAATGTCTACTTCTTTCATGCATATTTGGTGATAGCTCGAGTGAAGATCTAGCTTGGTAAAGAATTGAGCACCATTAAGTTCATACAACAAATCATCAACAGCCGGGATAGGGAATTTATCTTTGACTGTCAGCTTGTTGAGGGCCTTGAATTCTGGAAACATGCACCATTCCCCATCTTTCTTGAGCACTAAGACCACATGTGATGAATAAGGACTGATGCTAGGACGAATGACACCAGCTTCCACGAGTTCCTTGATGATTTTTTCAATTTCATTCTTTTGGGCAAAAGGGTATCTATATGGGCGCACATTCAGTGGTGGTGTCCCTAGGACGAAAGAGATGCTATGATCATGTTCCCCTCTAGAGGGTGGATGCTCGTGAGGTTTGTTAAAGACCTACAGGTGGCTATTTAAGACCTGTTGCATCGCAGGATGAATATGAAGAGTGGTTGGCTCGATGGCCTGAATGGCATTAAATTGGGTGATAACTCCATGAAGTCCCTTTTCTAACAACTTTTCCATTCCATGTGAGCTGATGATAGAACGAGTACTTGCCTGGAGTCTGCGGAGGGTATGTGTGTGGTCATTCTGCTTAAAGCTCATATATAGCTCCTAGAAATCCATTGTGATGGTGCGTAGTGTGTGGAGCCATTCAGAACCAAAGACAATGTCACAACCACCCATGTTGATGGCAAGCATTTGGGTCTATAGGTGGTAATCTCCCATATGAAGTTTTATATTTCCACAGTGGCCTTCACATTTCATTGTCCCCGCATCAGCAATCTGGACCTGGAAATTAGAGACTTCTCTAACAAAACAATGAACAACTTCTGTGACTCTATGATGGATAAAGTTATGTGTGTTGCCACTATCAATTAGTACTACTACCGGGTGATGTTTAATAAAACCTTTTATTTTGAGAGTTTGGGGAGAAGAAATTCCTGCCAAAGTATGGAGTGATATAACTAGCTCTTTTGGTGTAGCTAGGAGCTCATTGTCTTGTTGGTTGTCCTCATCTTCCTCCTTTGGTCCCTCAGAGGATGGGGCTTCCTCAGATGAACTGTGATGAGTAGCATCAATTTGAAAGAATTTGGGTTCCTTACATTTATGTCCCGGGAGTATTTGTCATCACAATAGTAACACAATCCTTGCTTCCTTCTTTCGACCATTTCTGTGGTGGACACCATTTCAACCTTAAGTGTTTGGGTAGTTCCCTGAGCCTAGGTGGGGCGTCGCTTAGCTATGAAATTTGGACGAGGCGACTAGGCTGCTAAAGCATGTTCCACTTCAATAGCCTTTGTGCAAGCTTCCATCCATGTGGTTGGGTGGTGCATCTGGACGTGGGCTTGGATGGCTTCTTTGAGACCACTTATAAAACATTCCAAGTAAAATTCATCTCCCTAACCTGCTCTGTAGAAGGCCAATTTCTCAAAGGTGTAATATAGTCATTTACTATGAATGCCTATCTGAGCTTAGTAAGTGACCCAAAAAATTAGATTCATAGTCAAAGTGGTCAAAAATGGATTTTGCGAACACCTGCCAAGTAATCTTCCTTGGATAGAATTTATGATGCAACTGCCACCATTGCCATCTTTCTTGGTCCAAGTAAAGGCCTTCCACACCTAGATTAGTTTCATCATCTAAGATGTGATTCAGAGTGAAATATTGTTCCATTTGTGCTACCCATATTGCCAGATTAGAGCCATCAAATTTGTACATGTCCAGCTTGGGAGGTCAAGGGTGAGAATGTTGGTGATTTCCATGGAAGTGAAGATGACAGCTAGATTCTCCTTCAAGGTCTTCATTAAAACCATCTACCTCTAATTGTAACACTGACTTGCCATTTGTGACTATGGATGTTAATGTCTTCAACTGATCCATTGTCCAATCCAATTTTTTTCAATGGTCTTGATCTTTTCATTCGCCATGGCTTGAGCTTTGGTTTCTACCATACACAGATCTAGCTCACTTGTCTTCACTTTGAAAAAATTTGGGACCACCCAAAAATTGAAGCTGACAAGTGAATGGTACCACTACATTCAACTTGTCATCCTGATTATTATGGGCTAAGTCTCTTATAAGCGTCCCAGGTGGGCCTCTGACTCTTTACTCTGAATAGAGTTTTACTCCCTACTTATCAATATTACTGTAGCCAATTTCCGGAAAGGTTAATCTTGCCCAATGTCCTATGAGAATCACCCTAGGGTATAGGAGCCACAAGCCACCCTGCACAAATGGTCAAATATTTCTGTGAAACCCTCAACTACTAAATGTGAGTTGGACTACGATAGTGACCGAAGCCCAGCTATTAGATCTAAATGGTATTGTGGCGGTAGACCCTGAACTAGTGGATTTGATTGTTGCAGAGGCAACAAAACCCCAAGTGCTAGATCTGATCTGGAAAAGAAAATGATGGGCGATCTTCAGAGAGATGAGGGAACTATGGCCTCAAGGAGTGTCAGGTGCTACAGATCACAATATACATAAGGGTCCAACAGTAGTACTCAGCCCAATATTTCAGGACACTAACTAAGGAGGATCCACCATACCCTTAGTTGTACTACCCAACTATCCTATCGTATGCATGAATAATCTCCTCGAGTGTTGTTCTCGGTGTATTGTAGTAGCAAGACGGCTAATGCTTTATCTACAGCGAGGTTTTACATTAGCCTAGGGGGCTTTCGATATACCCAGAGGGTATGTGGAATATAGTCCATGCGTCGTTCTGTCTAATGTGCTACTACTGGAAGGGGTCCCCACAGGGGTCACAAGGGAGTCCAACAAGCATGACCACCTCTTGTATTTTTTGCGTGCATGCCTCCCCAAATCCACAGGTTTATGTGCTCAATGATAGATCCCATGGTTTAAAGATGTCAGAACATGTCTCTAGCCAAAAAAAAATTCTTCTAAAAATGGAGATACCACCGGCCCTGGAAAGCGCTCTGATACCACTTATTATGCTCTTGACTTGCGAGAAAAAGCTAGAATACCAAATATACAAAGAAACACAACCTAGACCATAGAACAAAATGAGAAATAACAACATGTATTTGATTATTTAGAGATGAAAGTAACGTGCCTCTTTGAGTGGGAAACCTCTAATAGAGCAGGACTCGATTACAAAATAGGACACGACGCTCCTCAATGGGAGTCTCCATCCTTTATATAGGATTCATACATGCAATACCATGGGTCAATACCATGGTTCTATTAATACCATCTATCTAATACCATGGCCCATTTGAAAGTAACTATGGTCCCTTTATTTAAATGCAGGTCAACCACTTACAATTATTAATATGTGCTTTATTGACTCTTTACTAACTATAACTATCACTCAACCCTATTACATAAATAAGGGAGTTATGGTTGGACCCTAATAGTTTGAATGGGTAAGTCCCATAGTCGTTCATGAGAAGAAGGCAAAAGGGGAAATTAGAATCTATGCGGACTTAAAGAAGTTTAATGATGCATGCCTACATGACCCTTTTACAACCCCATTTACAAATGAAGTGTTGGATAATATAGGAGGACAAGAGGTTTACTCTTTAACCAATGGCTTCTTAGGATATCACCAGATAAGAATTACACTAGAAGATAGTTATAAAACAACATTTTCTATAGAGTAGGGGTCTTATCATTTCATAGTGATGTTGTTTGGATTGAAGAATGCACCTGGGATTTTTTCCAGAGTTGTAATTTCAACTTTCAAGGAGTATATACACAGGTTTTTGGAAGTTTACTTCGATGATTGGAAAATGTTCAGACTATTAGAAAAGCATGTGGAAAGATTAATATTGATGCTGGATACATATAAGCAGTATCAAATATCATTGAACTTGAATAAGTGCATATTCTGTGTGCCATTTGGAATATTGTTGGGGCATGTGGTTTGTAAAGAGGGATTGATGGTGGACCTGACAAAGATCACAATCATTGTGAACCTGCCAATTCCGAAAAGAGTAAGACAGTTGTGTATGATGCTAGGGCACATGGGCTACTACATGAAGTTTATTAAAGGGTAACAGTAGATAACTGCACCAATGGAGAAGTTTCTAAAAAAGGATGTGACATTCTAGGGGGATGAATAATGTTAGAAGAACTAGAACGTGCAGAAAGAAAAGATGGTAACTGTGTCGATTCTAGTTTTCCCAGATTGGAAGAAATATTTTCATGTGCACATTGATGCATCTTGTATAGCATTGGGTATAATATTTGCACAACAAGGGGTAGGAGATATTGATCATCCCATAATATTTTCAAGTAGGAAGTAGTCTAAGTGATAAAGGAATTAGAACATGACAGAAAGGGAGGTGTTGACTATGGTGTACATGCTACATAATTTTAGACATTACTTATAGGGTGGACACTTTAAGAGATTCACAAATCATTCCGTGATGAAGTATTTAGTAAATAAGCCTATTCTAGGAGGGAAGATCTGTCGATGGATGTCATTATTCAAAGAATATTATTTCGAAGTTATAGTGAAGCCAAGAAGATTGAATGTTGGGCCTAATCGTCTATCCAAGATGGAGACAGGAGAAGAACGTGCAAGTCTTGAAGATAACTTGCTCGACGAAAAAATGTTCACAATTAAAGTCGCAGATGATCACTTGGCGGATATTATCCAGTTTTTGTCCACAAGAATGGCATCCACAGAGTACACTACAAAGTAAAAGAAGGAAATGGTGGTTCAAGAAGCCGACTTTTCACTAATTGTGGGACACTTGTATAAAATGGGACAGGATAAATTATTGTGAAGATACATACATTAGCATGCAAGACATAGAATTTTGGTAGAAGCTCATGGAGGAGTTGTAGGTGGCCATTTTACAGGGAAAGCCACTATGCAGAAGATTCTGAGAGTTGGGCTTTGGTGGCCTATAGTATATAAGGATGCGAAGGACTATTGCCAATCATGTGATGTATGTCAAAGGAAAGGAAAGTCATCCAGAAGAGAAAAAACTCCCTAGTACCATAGGTGACGTTGCATGATTTTGACAAATGGGCAATTGACTTTGTTGAACTAATTAGTCCACAAGGGGAAAAGACTGGTGCAAGATATATCATCACTGTGATGTATTATTTGACATGGTGGGTTGAGGTGAAGCTGGTGAAAGATTGCAACACATAAACCACTACAAATTTTATCTTTGAATATATATTATCTATATTTGGTTGTTCGAATATCTTGATGAGCGATCAGGGGACACACTTTTTGAATAAGACAATTGAAGCACTAACTCAGGAACTTTAGGTTTACCATCAGAAGAGAACTCCCTATCATCCTCAAGGAAATGGGACAATGGAAGATTTTAATAATATTTTGTAGAGTGCATTGACTAAGGTGTGAAATTTAAACAGAGATCATTGGGATTTGAGCATTCTAGCAGTGTTGTGGGCATACATAACAACATGTAAGAAATTAACAAGAAAAACACCTTTCAGGTTGGTATATGGACAAGAAGTAGTTATGCCTATGGAATATATTGTGCCAAGCCTAAGAATTGCAACTGTCACAGATATGGAAGACTCTGACATAATAAAGGAATGAATGTTGTAGATACTAGCTTTAGAAGAAGATAAATTCATAACAGGATTCCATCAGCAGGTGAAGCAAGAAAGGGATAAATCCTGGCATGATAGACACATAAAGAAGACGATATTTTAGGGTGGGGACCTTGTATTATTAAATGATAGTAAGTTCACAAAGTTCCGGGGAAACTTCAAGACACATTGGTTGGGGCCATGGCATTACAGATGGTGGAGTTGTTCACCTCGTGAAGTTTAATGGGCAGATGATTCCTAGGAAAGTGAATGGTAGTAGACTGAAGATATACAGGGATGATTATGTCCCTCGACCATCGCACTAAAAAAAAATGAAGGGGAGAAATCCTTAGTGCCACATGCAGTTGAAAGTGGGCACGAGACTATAAACTACTCTACAGGAAGGGAACTTGCCAAAGGAAGAATATTGCACACTACTTAGGAGTTTTTGAAAGTTCGAGGGAGCTGTGATGAAGAAGAGATGACTGCACAAAAGCTAAAATCCGATGAAGTTAGTTAGAAATATGATCGTTGGAAGGAAAAAGGGCATCGTTAAATTTTTTTACCATTGAAGGGCACAAAAGAAAAGCATTTATGAAGCATAACTAGATCTATCTAGCCCATACCTAAATTAATGAATCCAATCTAGAGCCAATCATGAGTCTAGGAATTCAAAATTGTTATAAAAACCACATCCCATGCTACATTTTACACTTGTTTCTTGGAGAGATAAGAAATTGTGCCTAAGTAAAGAAGAGTTATTGCATGTCCGAGAGGAGTTGGGAAGATTTGGTCAGGATATTTAAGAAGAAGGGTCTAACTGGTATGATGGAGTCACAAGAAGGAAAGACCATAGGAGAAAATATGCCTATGTCCTCGACAAATTTAACCTTGCTAAGGAAGGTTCCTATGCAACCGCAGGTACAACCGTAGTCATAGCCATAGAAGATGAAGGAGAAGAGACCAACTGAGGTCTCTATAGCATAATTGAGAACATCACTGCGGAAGGTGTTACCATAAGAAATGAAGCTACCAGAAAATATAGCCGAGTCATCATAGCAAGAGAAAATATTGGAAACAAGTTTCAGGATGAGGATGTTACATGTGCCAACTAGGGCATTGAAGTTTGAAGCGGAAGTAGATAAAGAGCCAACCAAGACATGGCATAGTGTCCAACTGAATGTCACTACATTATCTCTTCAAGTGTTGTATGAATTTCGTATAGGAATCACCACAATGATGTAGGAACGAGAGCAGCGTATGGCATTGCTGAAAGAAAAGGCAGAGTTAGAGAAAGAAACAATACAAAAGGAGTTGAATCAAGTGACCAAGGAAAGGGAGGGAGCAAGGTATCAATAAGAACAGTTGGAGAAGGCCATTGCCAAAACCTGTAGTATAGTTCTAGACATGAAGTTCCACGATGATGAGGCACCATCAAAGAAGATCTTGAAGCTTGTTTTTCTAATCAAAGACACAAATAATGTCATTGTTAAATTAAAATTTGACTATGAGGTACATATATAGGAGCTGCAGATAATATTACAGCCAAGTATCCCATCAGAGGTTTAGGAGAAGAGACAAAAGGACCTCAGTGCAACAATGAAAGGCATATCAAATATGGTGGTAGATTGTGGGAAATTGCTCGATGATACGATGCAGATTTGGACCTCACTGCAGGAGGATCCAAACATTATGAAGGCTAAGGAGGAATTGTAGGCCAAGCAGAAGCAACACGATGAGATTCTCGTAGTTGCGAATACCTTACCAGTCTTGTAGATACTTTCTAGAATTTCTGAAGGTAAGAACCTCTAGGTACAAATGGATGATCTACAGAGGAAAGTGCAAATCTTACAAACTAGGACTCATCAATGGTAGGAGGAAGCCCTGCAACTCTCGTAGGCAATGGATGAATGATTGAAGGAATTGAATAAAAGACAAGTGAAGCTACTGCAGAAGACTATTGGCCCTGATAAAGTATCTTTACTGAAGGAAGCATGGTAGGAGGAAAATTTGATTGCAGAAATGCTCTAGTAGTACAACACAAAGTATAATGACATCAAAACGATGATCGAGGGCTTCAAAGCTAAGTGACTCGAGACAAGTCATAGGTGAGTATTGGGGGCCTATTGGGCATGGCCCAAATTGGTCCAAATTTTAGGTAAAATACCTCGTGAAACAGGGAGTGGACCACGTGGAGCTGGCGAAGAAATATTCAACACACGGCGTTTTAGGGCCTTAGGGATGGATAGAGCCCTTATTTGGTAATGGGTATTGGGTAGCAATATTTATTTTTATGGATCCATCATATGTGGACCATGGTATTTGTATAGATGAATTGTATAAAAGGATATGTAATACTTTGTAATCAGAGAATTAGAATATATGAATGATAGAAGAATAAGTGAATCTTTGTTTTCACATCTATAGTCTGTAGTTTTGAGAAGGCTCCACAACTGAGTGTGTGGAGACCTTGAAGAGTCTATTGCTGAGTGCACAGGTCACATAAGTGGATGTAATTGAAGGATCTGTTTAGTAAAGAAGATGTTTTGTGAGGTATTGAGCCTCTATACGTGTTACTCTTCTAATATTTTGTATCTGTTCATGTGTGATTTTTACTAAATTTTGCAAAGAAATGTAAGATATACCATTTTGTGTTGAAGTTCATATGTTTTTGTATATTAATAATCTACGTGAAGTTATTATTCATGCAAATTTATTATATTGGTATATAATAGAAGTAATTACATGAAACCACTTCGTAGACATCCCTTCGGTTGCAGAAGCCTGGTTCTGCAACCTCCCATAACTGCTTCGTGTGAGACTGCGATATTCTTATAGGTCATTTAGAAAAGGGCTAGTGGTTGAGGGTTTTGTTGGTGTGAAACATAATCTGAACTTCGGTCAAGCCCCCTCAAACCAACATTCATACTTATCTAATTCTTCAGCCTCATATTGGGTCTGCAAAAATCACAAAATATTTGGGTACATAGAGCTTCTCCCAACCAACAAGACCACTCTTATATTGTGTCTCCCCTTGAGCTTGTTCTACACCTAGTCTAGTTCCAGGGAAGTTATCAATTCAATTTTTTTCCTCCAATGACCATCTTGTCTCAACCAGACTTGGTGAATAAGATTTAACTGAACACTCAAGTCTAAGATGGGCTCCACTCACCAACCAACTATGGAATCCTTTTAGCACACTCTTCTTCCTTTCAACTATTTGCTTTGTTTTTCTTCTCTTTTTCACCTTAGGTTCCTCAACCCTATTGGCTTATTTTGGAAGGATTACTATTTCCAAGGAAGAACCTGGGTAGGTAACTACCTAGCCCATTACTGTCCAACTACATGGGTGTGAACCTATTTTAGCATTGTGTCCCATCCAAAATTTTTGATCATCAAAACATCATTATAACACTGATAATTAACAAAATGAAATAAAAATATCCATTCATGTAAAATATTATTTTGGCCTTTTTCTAAGGTCCATAAAGTCAAATAGAGTCTTTAACTGTAGTAAATTAGAATAAACCAACATTACCAGGGGATATCACATCTCCCCCCCTTGAGAGAAACACTATCCTGGTGTTTTCCAAGCTCTTAGAACAAACTAGGATAGGCTTCTTTTATAAATTTCTCAACATCCCGAGAAGCCTCCTTTGGGCTAAATTTTTCTACTACACTTAGACCTCGGTGATAGCTCATATATTTAGCATTACTTCTCTATGATTGAGTATACATGCGGGTTCAACCATAAGTTCACTACCTGGTTCAACCTACAGTTACAGCCAATAAGTCATCATCAGTTCATACATGCCAAAATAATGACCATACCCATATATGAAATCTTATAATTTGTCTTCCTTGTATATCATAATAATGTGTGTGGGATCATAAATATATTTCTTTAATAATGATACATGAAAGACATTATGTACACATATATGGTTGGGTCGGGCTAGTTGATAAACTACTGGGCCAATTCAAGTTAGAATTTAGAATAGGACACAAAACCACGGGAAATTTGGCACAACCTCCCAACATAAGGTACTTATTTTAGGTTTCACTCGTACATACAAAAGATCCCCAACTTGAAATTATTGATATTTTTGCTTCATATCAGCATAAGTCTTCTTCATGTCCTGTGCAACCTTTAGATTCATCATCATCTTTTTCACCATGGCCTCTATTTCTTTTAATATATTTGACCCTAACATCAATTTATCTTTGGGGTTGTTCCAATTAAGGGGTGTTCTACATTTCTGTCCATATAACACCTCAAATGGACTCAGCTTTAAGGAGTTAAGATAGTTGTTGTTGTAGTAAGACTCTACCAAGTAAAGGTAGTTTTCCCACTTGGTTTTTGTATCACATATATTCATAACATATCCTTCATCACTTTGTTCACACATTTGGTTTTCCCATTCATTTCAAGATGATAGGCGGGCACTGAAGTATACCTATGTGCTCAATCGACTAAATAGGGCCTTCCAAAAGGTAAATGAAAACTTTACATCCCTATCTGATATTACCACCTTAGGTATTCCATGTAGTATAATGATTTTCCTCATAAAAATATCAACAATCTACACTGTTTTAAAGGTAGATTGGACTGGTATAAAATGTGCAGCTTTACTTAATTTATCCACCACTACCATTATAGAATCATTCTATCTATTTGTTTTAGGTAGTCTCGTAATTAAATTTAGTGTGATGACTTCCCATTTCCATTCAGGAATGGGTATTGGATGAAGCAATATCGTTGGGTGTTGATGTTCAACTCTTACTACTTAACATTCTAAATGCTTACTCATATACTCCATGACATCTTTTTTCATGAATAGTCAAATATAATCTTTCTTCAGAAAAATTACTAATTTTTTCTATCCTACTAACCCACATATGGGATCTTACGACATTCATTTGGAATTAATTGTTTCAATTCTTGTTAATTTGGGACATAAAATCTGCCTCTGTACATCAACACCGTGTCATCATTTATTTCATAACCCAACCTTTTTCCATTTCTATCTTATACTCTGCTTGTCATCATAAAATTGGTACTCTGGGTTCCTAATGCTAGAATTTTGAATTTCTTTTATGAAATCAGTCTTAATTGAGCTAAATGAGATTTCATACAGAAAATTTAATTTTCTTCTCAACACATTTGCTACTCGATTCTCTTTTCCTTTAAGAAGTTTAATGTGAAAGTCGATTTCACTAAGAAAGGCAGCCCATCAATCTTGTCCTGCATTTAACATGGGTTGTTTAAAATGATATCTTAAACTGTTGTGATCTATCATTAATTTAAATTTCTTTCCAAGTAAATAATGCTGCCACATTGTTAGAGCATGGACTATTGTTGCCAATTCCAAATCTTAAATGGAATATTTATTTTTGTTTTCTTTTAATTTTCAAGACTCATAGGCAACAAATTTTCCCTCTTGATTTAAAACGCATCCAAATCCATCCTTACTAGCGTCTGTGCAAACCAGAAACTCCTTCTCTGGATCAACAATTCTTAAAATGGTGGTTGTGGTGAGTAAATGTTTCAGTTGGTCAAAACTATTTTGACACTCTGCTATCCACTGGAAATTCCTTCCCTTTTTCTGTATAAAATTGATGGAGTAGGCTACCCTTGAGAATCCTTCAATAAATCATTGAGGATATCAAACTAACGCCATAAACTATCTAATATTAGCCACATTTTTGGGGACAAGCCAATCCATTATGGTATTAATATTTTTAGGATTTACCACAATTCCATCCTAAGTTATGACATGACCCAAATATTGAATTTGACCCTTATAGAACTCACACTTGCTATACTTCACGTATAATTGATGTTCCATTAATATTTTTAGAACAATCTCTAGATGTTTCTTATGCTCTATATTTTTCAAGAAGGTAAGAATGTCATTGATGGAAATCAATACAAATTTATCGAGATACTGGTGGAATATACTATTCATAAGGCACATGAAGGCTGTTAGAAAGTTAGTTAGTCCAAAGGGAAGAACTATGAACTCATAGTGCCCATATAAAGTTATGAAAGTTGTCTTGCATATATCTTCCTTCTTTATTCTAATTTGGTGATACCCAAAATGTAAATCAATCTTTGAAAACATAGTCACACCTTTTACCTTATCAAATAGATAATCGATTCTAGGTAGCGGGTATTTACTTTTAACAAATAATTTATTTAACTACCTATAATCAATGCACATATGTAAGGTATCATATTTTTTCTTATTATTTGCAATACACCCTAATTTTTTTTATTTAATTGACATTTCTTATCATATTCATACTATTTTTTATGATCAATTACATTCCAAATACTTAATCAAGTACTCCATGACTTATTTTTTCATGGATCAAAAAAATAGTCTTTCTTCAGGAAGTAAGTAATATTTGGTATCCTGGTGACCAACATTTCGGATCTTATGACATTCATCCAGAATTTACCATTTCAATTCTTGTTGATTTGGGACATAATGCCTTTATACATCATCACCTTGTATTCATTTATTTCACAACCTAACCTTTTCTCATTGCTATCTTGTAACTCTACTTTTCGCCATAAAAGTTGGTACTCTGGGTTCCTTTGGCTAGCATTCTGAATTTCTTTTATCAAATTAATCTTAAGTGAGATGAATGAAATTTTGTACAAAATATTTCGTTGTTTTCTTAAGGCATCCACTACCCCATTCTCTTTGCCTTTAATATTTTTAATGTCAAAGTTGAATTCACTCAAAAAGGAAGCCCATCAAGATTGTCACGCATTTGACGTGGGTTTTTAAAAGTAATTCATTAAAGTACTGTGGTTTTTCATTAATTTAAATTTATTTGCAGGTATATAATGTCACCATATTTTCAAAACGTGGACTACTATTACCAATTCCAAATCATAAGAAGAATATTTTTTTCGTGTTCTTTTAATTTTTGAGACTCATAGGTGACAACTTATCCCTCTTGCATTAGAACATCTCCCACTCCTTCCTTACTAACGTCTATGTAAACTACAAACTCGTTCTTTGGATCAACAATTCTTAAAATGGGGGTTGTGGTGAGTAAATGTTTCAGCTGGTCAAAACTATTTTGGTAGTTATTGCCCACTAAAAAGTCCTTCCTTTTTTTTATAAATAAGTAATGGTGTAGGCTACCCTTGAGAATCCTTCAATAAAATGTTGATAATATCTTTTTAACCCCATAAAATATCTAATATCAACCACTTTTTTTGGGACAGGACAATCAATTATGGTATTGATATTTTCTAGATCTATTGCAATTCCATACAGAGTTATGACATGACCCAAATATGGAATTTTATCTTTATAGAACTCACACTTTCTATACTTCACGTATAATTTATGTTCCCATGATATTTTTAGAACAATTTTATGATGTTTCTTAACCCCTTCTATATATTTTTGAGTAGATAAGAATGCCATCAATGAAAACCAGTACAAATTTATCGAGATACAAGTGGAATATACTATTCATAAGGTACGTGAAGGTTTATGGAGCATTAGTGAGTCTAGAGGGAATAACTATGAACTCATAGTGATCATAGGAAGTTTTGAAAGTTGACTTGCATATATTTTCCTCCTTTATTCTAATTTGGTGATACCCAGAATGTAAATCAATCTTTGAAAGCACAATCACATCTTCTACCTAATCAAATAGATCATCAATTCTAGGCAACAGGTATTTATTTTTAACAATTAATTAATTTAACTTCCTATAATCAATGTAGAATTGTAAGGTACCAACTTTTTTCTTAACGAATAGTAGAAGAGCTCCCGACGACGACACATTGGGGCGAATATATTTTTATCTAACAAGTCTTGTAGCTGCATTTTAAACTATAGTAATTACGGTATAGTCATATGATATGGCACTCTAGATACTAAAGAAGCTCCTAGCATCAATTCAACTGTAAATTCTATGTCTTGCTTAGGAGGAAATATAGGGATTCACTCACGAAAAACATCAACAAAGTCCTGAAAAATAGGTAAGTTTTCGAGTGATGCTGTATTTTATTTATCATTAGTATTCCCCACCTGAACAACATAAATATGGCATCCCTTTCTGAGGAATTTCTCCAGTTGTGTGCCTATGATAGATATTAATTTCAAAGGTCTCTTAATTCCTTGGACTTCTTTCCTGACTCTTTCTTGATTTTGGAAACGTATGGTTTTGTCTCTACAGTTTATAAGAGACTATTGTTTCTCAACTGAGTCCATCGCAATCAAAACATCATATTATCCAAAGGGTAATAAATTTAAATTTATTACTATCATATGAATTTTTCAATATCATAGGGAAGTTATCCACCTTTGTCATCACCCTTCTCTTGGATCCTGTGGCCAATTGAACCAACCTTGGGTTTTTATATTTTGTTACTTGCAAATGACATTTTCTATAATTTTAGGACTTACATAACTCATGATGGCTCCGGGGTCAGTTAAAATAGACATATCTTTGTTAAATACCTTACTTTCAAACTCCACCATGGTTGGTTTCTATTCTCCTTGGTGATCTCCTAAGGCCACATTAATCTTTGGTAAGCTCCTAGCTATGTCCCGTATTGTGAATGCTTCTTGAATATGTGATACTAATTCAACTCCCTTCCGATAAGGACAATTTTTAACATAGTGGGGTCCTCCACATCCCCGTCACTATAGTGGGCATTTTTCTTCTTGATAAAATTTAGATTTGTTATGTTGTTTAATAGGCTTTGGCTCAACTTGTAATTTAGATTTTTGGGCCAACATACCAAAATATTTATTTTGATAATTTGTATATGGACCTTTGAAACTTCGAAATTGTACGCCTTTTATATTTTGCAAAAGTTTTTTTTCCATTTTTATCAGCCCATTTTTTAGTATTATCCCCTTTCTGTTTTAACTATTGGTAGCATATATGGGCCTTCCGAATATCCTCATCCATTGTATTTGGGTTGTCAAATTCTATCCGCTCCTTCATGTATGTCATAAAACTACTAATGAACAACTGTAAATTTTCCTTCTCCTCTCTTATATAAGGAACATACCTTAGTAATAACTTTCCTTCTCCTCTCCTATATAAGGAACATACCTTAAGAACTGATTTTATTGTTCTACAAATTACCCAATTATGCCAAAGTATTGAAACTTAGCTCTGATAACACCTATAACATATCTCAGACAATTTTTTTTGTTTACTGTACAATATCATATACAGGAAATAATTTTTCTACAATTATATAATTCTTTAGTTTGAGACTCGTCGTGCAGTAGTCAAAAAATATTTGGGTGCACAAAGCTTCTCCCAACCAATAAGACCGTTCTTATATTGCATCTAGGCCCGAGCGTGTTCCACATCGAGTGTAGTTGCACAACAATTATCTAGTCATATTATTTCCTCCAATGACCATTTGTTCCCAGCCAAACTTAGTCAATAAAATTTAACTAAGCACTTAAGTCTGAGATCTCAACTAGAAAATCAACTCTTGAATCGTTTTAGCACACTCTTCTTCCATTGAGATCTTTCCTCTGTGTTTCCTCTCTTTTTCGCCTTAGGTTACTCAAACCTATTAGCTTATTTTGGAAGGATTATTATTTCCAAGGAAGAACTAGGTAACTGCCTAGCCCATAACTATCCAACAAATTGGGCGTGAACATCTTTTAAGATGGTGTCCCATCGAGATTTTATGATCATTGAAACATCATTATGACATTGATAATTAACAAAATAAAAAAAAATTTCCATCCATGTCAAATTTTATTTTGGCCCTTTTCCAAGGCCAATAAATTAGAATCAACCAACTTTACTAGGGGATATCATAGAAAATGTAAAGTTTTTTTTTTTTTTTTTACTTTAGCTATATTTAAACTAAGTGACTAGCTACTATGTAGTAAATGTTTAATACAAATATTGAAATATTTTATTTATGGTCTTTTAAAGCATTTTTATGTTATTAATATATTTTTCTCATAAATATTAGATGTGATCTAAGCATAATTTTTTATTTTTTATTTTTATTTTTACTTTCAATTACTTTATCTCTCTATATAAAGTTGATTTAAATTTAAGCTCAAAATTAAAGATTATTGATTTATTTTTTTGCTGCTACTTTTTAATTTGTTAACATAAGTGTTATTTTATTATTTTTGATGTAACATTACATGACAATATGTCCCTCATATTGACTATTGACATGAACCCGTGTGCAGGTTGACCTAGCTCTGCATCTCTACTTCCACTGCCTCTTGCAGCTCCTCTGCCTCGCAGCTCCTGCTACTAGGCTCTCCAAGTCGTACTTCTGGCATCCCCGCATTCGGGCTCTACCTTTCCTCCCATGTTATTGCTACTACTCGCCTTCTCATTTTTTCGCCCCTCATGGCAGGGTGTGATTCACCCTATCTACAAGGCCCTGAGGAACAAGAAGCAACCTTTGCTTCATTAATCTTAGAAAATGGTGCAAAAAAAATCAAGCCAACAACTTTCAAATTTGTTAAAAAACTCGCAGATATCCCAGAAATATATTTACCTCCACGTCTACCAAGGAAAGCTGCTATTTCTCTATCTGAAAGAGGATTGGTTGGAAAGTTCACTAGTTTGTGGCCCTTCCCCAGAGTGGTTCAGAAGTGGGTGGAGTGCAACTGGAGCACCAATATCCAAGGGAAAATAACAATAAGATTTTGTGTCAAGGGATACCACATGTTCCTCTTCGAAACCAAGGATGTTCAGAATCTCATATTTAGAAGCAGTACATATTTTATGGACTCAAGAGGCCTTTACTTAAACAGATGGCCTCAGGCTTTTGATCCAGAAATGGACATCCCTAATGCTATGCTAGTCTGGGTTTGTTTGCCTCATCTCCCACTTCACTATTGGGGAGACGAATCTATTAAAGCAATAGGAATCTGTAAGCAAATATATTGACATATGTGAACCAAAGGACAATATGCGTGCCTGCGCCAGGATTTGTTTAGAAGTAGATTTGGGGAAGGGACTTTTGGAAGAAATAAAGATCAAGGTGGACCAGTGGACTCATATTCAGTAGCTGGACTATAAGCAAATCCCGTTTGAATGAAAGGTATGCCATGAATATGGTCATTTTGCTAATAGATGTAGAAAACTAAAAGAACCTAAAAATGTTGAGAATTTAGAAGCAAATGACAGCACATGGGAACAAGTCAAGAGAAAGAAAACTAACAATAAACAATCAGGTCCAAACCCCAAACAACTCCTCGAAAATGTTTCTGCAATCTCCACTTTAGCCCTCAACATGGCCCAGCCATTACCCTCTTCATCAAATCCTTTTGAGTCCTTGGAAGAAGAAGAACCTTCATCCCCTCTTTCTCCTTCTCGAGAAAAATCTCTAGCTGTCAGCCACTCCCCCATATAGAACTTCCCATCCCCTCCTCCCACCATTGACCAAATCCTCACAAGAAACAAAGTCAAATAATCAAACAACAATTTAAAGCAGACAAAAAGAGCAGGGACGAAATCAAATAAAGAGATTAGAGATGAAACAGTAGCAAAAGAAATGGCCATAGGTACCCAACAATCAATTGATTCTTTTCTGGCTAAACAAAGAGGAAGCAGGGAAAAGCATAAGGAGAAGATTGGGGCTCACCATAAATCAAGTAAGTAATGAATTTTGCCTCTTGGAACAGTAGGGGTTGGGTCTCCTCTCTGAAATCCAGCATAGCCCGTGATATACTAAGGCAACAACAACCAAATATCTTTTTGATCCAAGAGACCAAAATGACTGGTCAATAATTCCAAAAATTATTAAAAAAAGAAAAAAGTTTTGAAGGAATAATGACAGACTCAATAGGAGCTTCACGAGGTATGGGCATGATATGGAACAAAGGGAAGCGGGACCTCACTAGTCAAAATCTAAACAACTGGTCGGTTAAAACAGACCTCAAAAATGAAACCACAAATGAAGAGTATATTGTGTTAAACATTTACGCCCCAAATCATTACAAGGACAAAGGACTATGTTGGGATTCAGTCAAAATAGAGATGCAAGAGTTCCAAAGAAACAAGTTGTTTCTAGGAGGTGATCTAAATTTAATAAGGAACATTGAAGAAAAGATGGGATGAAAGTATCTGAATGACCCCTCTATGGAAGAAATTATAGAAGCCCAGAAACTCCTGGACATTCCCCCATGTAATGGGAAATTTACTTGGAGTAATAAAAGAGTTGAAACTCAAAACATCAAAGAAATATTGGATAGGATATTAATTCAAGAGAGAGTAGCTGCTGGATTCTCATCCATGAAAAGCAAGATTGTACATGCCACAGCTTTTGACCACAAGCCCGTGGTTGTAATTTTAGACAGACTTAAGAATTATGGGCCAATCCCCTTTAAATACAATAAAAATTAGGACAGGAAAGAGGAGTTTAATAAGATCATAAAGGACAACCGGGATTTCGAAGTTATGGGTTCTTCTCATTTTGTTTGGGAATCCAAATTAAAAAATTTAAGAGTAGTAATAAATAACTGGATAAAAGAGAACACTCTAACAGAGAAAAATAAAAATGTTGAGCTACATAAGGATCTGGAAAAATGGAGTCATGAAAAGGAAAATCAGTAAACAACAAAGCAAGAATATGCCCACGAAAAAGAAATCATTAAGGAAATTTATAGGTAGAATAGGCAAGAGGAGGAGGAACTGAGACAAAAATCTAGGTGTCTTTGGTTGAAAGCGGGAGATAAAAATACTTTCTTTTTTCACAATAATCTTAAGCTAAGAAGAGCTAGCAGTTAAATTGGCAGGATTCTAGCGAAAGGAAAGGAAATAAAGGAGAAGGAGGAAATTAAAGAAGCAACTCATAGACATTTCAAATCCCCCCTAAAAACAGAAGAACATTCACTCGACAGTGCTGAATTCCTTCCACAAATAAACATTAAAATCAATGACCAACAAAATAGTGAGATGGAGAAGGATGTGACAGAGGAAGAGATAAGAGAAGCAACGTGGAGCATTCATCTAGATAAAGCTCCTGGATCATATGGCTTTACCATTTCCTTCTACAAGGCTCATTAGGAAATAATAAAGAAAGACTTTGTAAGAATGGTCAAAAATGTGTTTAAAAAAAACAAGATGGGAGAAAACACTAAAACTTCACATTTGGCACTCATCCCCAAGGATCCAAATCCCCTCTCTTTTGACTGATTTAGACCCATCTCTTTACGTAATGCATGTTATAAAATTATTACAAAAATTTTGGCAAATAGACTGAAAAAGATTTTCCTAGCCTCATCTCAGAGAACCAAGGTGGGTTTTTTCCTAAAATATAGATAATGAACAACATGATTCTTGTACACGAAGCCATACATAGTAGTCTACAAAGAAATGAAAAAGGCATGGTCATCAAGTTGGATATGGCCAACGCTTTTGATAGAGTCAGTCATCAATTCTTAGTGGCAGTTCTTCAGAAGTTTGGAATCTCTATTAAGTTCATCAACATTATAGTGGAATGCATATCAAATCCATGGACAACTCCACTGATCAATGGAAGGCCAAGCTATTACTTTCGTAGCTCTAGAAGATTGAGGCAAGGTTGCCCTCTCTCCCCTATCCTTTTCATCATTATGGCAGAAACATTAAGCATTCATCTTGAAAGTCAAAGGGAAAAAAGGGAGATAACATGCATCATCATAGCTCCTTGGATTAAAGAAATCAATCATTCTCTCTTCGCATATGATACCCTCCTAATTGGAGGAGCCTCAAGTATCATTGCTAGGAGATTCAAGAAAATCCTAAAAGCCTTTCTGGCTGTCTCAAGAGGGTTGCTCAATAAAAAAAAGTGTAGAATTTATACTTGGAATGCCTCACCAAATGTAATGCAAAGGATTTTCCAAATTTTGGACATTCCGATCCAATGGAAATGGAGTCACTTTTCCTACCTCTGGTTACCTCTGACAAAGGAAGGGGTCAAGTCTGAGATATGGAATAGACAGATAGAAATGATGAGAGGGAAACTTTAAAGGTGGGGGTTGATGTGGCTAAACCTAGTGGGCAGAACTATCCTCATAAAAGCTCTTCTCGTAGCTGCACCCATCTATGAGTATGCTATAATCTTGGCTCTTGCCATCATCCATAAACAAATGGAGTTAATCATGAGAGGGTTCCTCTGGCAAGGAGGGAAACAAGACACAAAAAAATTCAGCTTGGTTCACTGGGACCAAGTGACCCTCCATTTTGAAAAAGGAGGCATCTCCATTAGGATTCCAAGCCTAACAAATAAAGTCCTGGGCTTTAAGCTTGTTTGGCATATGTTAATTGAGAAAAGGAGCTGGTGGGTTGAGGCACTCTTAAAGAAATACCTCAATGTTCAGCACTCAAAGATTCTCACTAATTTGATCTCAGAGAGAACATGCACTCAAGTGTGGAAACTCATTAAAAAAATCATCCTTCAAATAAAAAATCATATATCGAAGAGCCTGGGAAATGGGAAAGACACCACCATATGGACAGATAGAATAATAGGATCTACTCCACTGAATCAAAGTCAGTGGTACAGAACCTTGAAAGTTTGGATGGATAACAAAAGCATAATCTCTTTATGACATCTTGGACTGGGAGCAAGACAGTTGGACCGCCTGGAAGGAGCTGCCTCTTCCAAACAGATTAAAAAACTAGTGGGCTGATTTGAAGACAACTTTGGCTACAGAAGACCCCATAAATAAAAAGATCCAAGGTAACTATGTTTGGGATCCTAGTGGGGGAAAGTTTACTGTGAAGTCTAGATATAATTTTCTCTAGTCTGATAACAATCTTGAGAATTGGAACCTCAGGTCAGTAGTTTGGAAGAATGAGTGTCTTCCAAAAATAAATTCTTTGCTTGGACCCTCTTAAAAGGTAAGATCCTCACTGCCGAAAACCTTAGGAAAGAAGGTATACAAGGGCCATCCATGTGTTGTTTATGCTGGAAGGAGGAGGAAAGAAGTTAACCTCTCTTCTTAGATTGTGCCATTGCAAGGCACTCTTGATAACAAATTATAAGTCCTATGGGGATGACCACTGATATTTTTGAACAAATCACAATTCTAAACAAGAACTGAAATAATTAATACCCATATACAAAGCAAAGCAAATGTGCCATTATTCAAATTTGGAAATGTCTCCCATTTGTTCTCTGCTAGCAAATTTGGCTCGCTAGAAATATCTGTATTTTCGAAAGTCAAAAGCCTAACCCAGGACTCATTCTTGCAAAAACATGGGGGCTAGTGGTAGAGATGATTAGTGCTAACACAATGTTTAGTGTTGATCAAAACAACTGACAAAATGAAGAAAAGGAGTGGTATAACAAAATCCCTTTGGTGTGTTTGACTAAGAAGCAATTGTCAGCAAAGATAGGGGGAAGAAACAAAGGCTGGAAGCTTAGGGTAAATCAAATGGAAATTGAAAACTGGATCCAAAACTAAAAGAAATACACCCTTAGATTTGATGGTTCCTCAAAAAACAATCCGGGTAGAGCAAGAGCTGGGGGAATCATCCATGATGAAGAAGGAGAAGTCATATCCTCTTACAAATGGGGGCTTGGTAATATGTCAAACAATAAAGAGGAGGCATACAATTTGTTTCTTGGCACATGTATTATCAATAAACTCCAGGCCAAAGATCCAGTAGTAATCGATGACTTAGCAATAATCATTGCACCTATGGAAACAGGGAGAGAATTCAAAAATTAGTCTCTTAATACAATCAAACACGGGATTTTAGAGAACACTAAACATTTGGGAAATATCAAATGTAAACATGTCCTGAGAAATCATAATCAGGAGGCTGATTCCCTTGCCAACAAAGTAGTGAAGCGAAGGGCTTGGCAAATAAAAGATCTCCCGAATATATATGAAAAATTAATTCCCTAATTTCCCTTCCATGCTGGACGCGATCAAGTCACATTGTATAGCTAGTCATTTCAATCAAGCTACAACACCCTATAGTCAAAAGAAGCAGGTGATCTTTCATCTCAGGTCTGACAATATCTTAGAACATCCCCATAGAACAGAGTGGATAATCTGCAACAGCAAGGATGATTCACATAGGATTACAGATTTGGAAAAAATATGCCCAAGGGACTTGCACAAGGTAGGTTCCAATTAATTCAAAATTAGAAATGACCGTACAGTCAAGAGGCACAAAGATTTTTGAGGCAGAGATAATTTTGAGAATGGTGTCCAGTGTCATGAGAGGAGAGTGACTCAGCAGGATTATAAGCAGCAAGGGGCTTCTAAGATTCATTAGAGAATTATTTTTCATTATATTGAGGTCGTGGATTACACTCAGCGTGAAATCTCTCTTTTCTATGTGTCTGGTGCGGATATTTGCAGCCTCCCCACCTGGCAGTATGTCAGCATTGTGAGTAGATCTTGCTGCAGTGTTCCTTGTTGGAGGTGGTCATGGAGCACTAGCTTCTCTTCTTCCCTCCCGGCCACTGGTAGAGGTATTGCTATTTCTGATATCTATTTTGATTATTTTTATGTTAACTCCTCGCTCGTCATTGTTGTTTAGATCACTCTAAGGGCTTTCCAAGATTATTCAGGGGATGCAATCTGTCTCTCATCAGTTCCGTCATTTCTCTGCCTCTAGAATTTCCCTCATACTCTATGTTACGCACTTTCAATAGTGCTTATAGTCTTTGTCCCCTCTAATAGCCAGATTTTTTGATGCTGTATCTCCTTCTCTCTAATCAACATTCTCCCCTACAGGCATCTGCTTCAGACAACTTTTAGTGTTTTACTGCATCCCAAGTTCTCCTTGGCCTTCAGTAGAGTTTTGATCAGTTCGAACTTCTGGGACACTACCTTCAGAGCCATTGTTCTCTACCCTCCTACCTTTAGAAGACTGCAGGTCAAGCACCGATTCAAGAACAAGGAGATAGTTCCTCCAGCAGCAAACATGTCACATAACCCATTGGACTCGATTGAGACCAACAAAAACTGTGCCCTTTGCAAGGCGCATTGCTTTATGATAGGACGATTTATAAAATACTTCAACAAACTCAAGACTGAAGTTGAGTCTGAAAACAAATCCAAGAAAAATAAATTCGAAAAAACAGAAAGCTGAAATTGAAGGCCTTAAAGAGAAATGCCGCCACCTAGAAGAAGCAGTAAGTTACATCAGGACTTTGAGCCAAAGCAAGCTAGGTGAAGCATCAACTAAGCTCAGTGACAAGAAAGATCAGCCCCCACATGACTCTGTTAACCAATTTTGGTGATTCCTTAGATAACTATCCATGCAATGTAATTTTTCTTCCTATTAGGCCAGTTCCTCCAACAACATAGTCAATATCTTTTTCAAATTCCAAGAAATATGAACAGTGAATTGGAAATTGGATCCGCGTTCCCATTTTGCTCCAATCCCACTGAGTTCCTCTCTTCATATGTATTGGGACTCAGTCCCATTTTCGTAGTTTTATATATATAAGTATCCAATCTTGTTAAAAAAAAAAAATGTCCCTCATATTGGTTATGCCTAGACATGTCCTACAACCACATATGAGGAAGATGTTGTTACATAATGTTACATTTAAAAATAATAGAATAATATTTGCAACAAATAATTAACAAAATAGTAATACCTATAAAAATTGATTTTGACCATATATAAAATTCCAATTTTCATCTTAATTTTACACCTAAAATATATAGAAATAAAGTAATTGAAACTCGATAAAAAATAATAATTTACTTTTTAATGTTAAAGAGATATGCCAATCCTTCTTTAATATGGAGTTGATAGAAACCTTGTAAAAATAATATAATTCATGTTAATTGATAAGTATTTTTTTGGCTTCAACAAAAAATATTAAAATATATTAATAGTAAGAATATATTTCAAAGTTAGCCATAAATAAAATATTATATCAATATTATATAAATAAAAACAAACTAATTTAAATTATG
>APFE031056042.1:0-46485 GCA_000404065.3 Pinus taeda | reverse complement strand
TTAATTATAATTAGGTAGAGAACATTTTTAATAAAATAAATGGGTATATAATTTGAAATATGATTTATAATATAATATTATAATCATATTATATAATTGAGAGTTTATTGAAGGCATGATCCACTAAGTCAAAATTTGTGGACATCTGGCTTCTGTTCTCTTGTAGTTTATGTCGAGGGGACGCCTGTAACTTAATCATTTCCTTAGATCCAATTTCTCATTTGTACATGTATCTTTTGGAGAGAAATTTTGTGTTCTAATCCTTTAGCGATTGTTTCCCTAAGAAATTGACTTGCATTTATTGAAATTTACTTCTATATGTGTGCAATACAAACAATATAAATGGATAGTCATAGATCTACGTTTTCTAGCCAATTAATGGGGTTTCATTGCTCTTTTCCTCCAAGGTAAGAGAATGAGATATTTTCTTCTTATTACCATTGGTCTATTATTTCCTTTGGTGATTGAAATTTCATAGTCGTTATAGGTTTTACATAATGTCTTACTTTTTTTTTTCAGGTTTCATTTTCTTTCCGTTTCTCATTCTACAATGGAATGTGCAGTCGGTGTTTCTCTCGTGAGTGGTCTCTCATGTTTTTTTTAAGACTATAATATCCAAGGTACTTCATCCAAACAGTATGGTTTGCAATAGTTAAATATATTTGTCATTTAATTAATTCCTCTTATTTATTAATTTCCTTTCCACTTAGCCAGAGTAAGATATGGCCTCTAGAGCACTCTAGCAATTCAGGGTATTTCCTATGGAGTGGTTATTCAAGGTAATCATTTTATTACTCCGAAATTTTCTTGACTTAATTACTTATTTTATTTGGGTTGTGATTTTATCTATGTTTTTTCTTTTGGTTTAGAGTGAGGCACACATATTGACATGTGTGCAAGGTAAATAAATTGATATTTGGAATTATTTTTATTGAATTTGGACAATACATTTCCACATTTTTAAGCTTCCATTTGCTTCCTTAGTAGTGTTCATTTAGTTAATAACAGTTCACACCCCAAAATTATTTATACAATGACTTGTACTCATGATTATATATTCTTATCCTCATTATTAAACTTTTTTTTTTTTGGTATATATTTAGTAGTTATGTGAGGGATTTAAATCTTCATTGGTTAATGTTTGTTCAAGGTAGAGTGTTTAGAATTTACAAAACAATATGTTGGTTCATCCTGGAATTCATTTTACTTCTCTTATGTTTTCTTTTCAACATGCAGAGTCTTCCTTTTTTCATTTATAGGTCAACCACTATCTCAACTTAGAGGAAATTCAGTGATTATATATAGTTTTTGTTACTAGAACCCAATGCCAATGTTTTCTTAATTTATTTGGTAGATTAATTTTCAAGAGAGTCATGGTTTTTCTTCTCTTTTTCACCTTAGGTTCCTAAAAGCTATTGGCTTCGTTTGGAAGGATTATTATTTCTAAGAAAGAACTTGGAAGGTAACCGCCTAGCCCATAATTTTCTAACTACTTGGGTGTGAACCTGTTTTAACAATGTGTCTCATTGGGATTTTATGATCTTTTAAACATCATTATGACATTGATAATTAACAAAATAAAATAAAATATCCATCCATGTCAAATGTTATTTTGGCTTTTGCAAGGCCAATAAAGTTAAGAGAGTCTTTAACTCTAGTAAATTAGAATCAACCAACTTTTACTAAGGGATATCACAGAAAAGTAAAGTTTTTTTTTTTGCTTTAATTTAGCTATATTTAAAGTAAGAAACTAGATACTATGTAGTAATTGTTCAATATAGATATAGAAATATTTTATTTATAGTTTCAGTTACTTTATCCCTGTATATAAAGTTGATTTAAATTTAAGCTCAAAATTAAAGATTATTGATTTTTTTTTTTTATTGCTACTTTTTATTTATTAATTAAGTGTTATTTTATTATTTTTAATGTAATATTACATGACAATATGTCCCTCATATTGGTTATGCCTAGACATGTTCTACAACCACGTATGAGGGAGATGTTACATAATGTTACATTTAAAAATAATAAAATAATACTTACAACAACAAATTAACAAAATTGTAATAACTAAAAAAATTGATTTCGACCATATATAAAATACTCCAATTTTCATCTTATTTTTACTCCCACTTTATATAGAAATAATGTAATCGAAACTCAAGAAAAACTAATAATTTACTTTTTAATGTTAAAGACATATGTCAATCCTTCTTTAATATGGACTTGATAGAACCCTTGAAAAAATAATATAATTCATATTAATTGATAAGTATTTTTTTGGCTTCAACTAAAAAATTTAATATATTTTAATAATAAAATTATTTTTCCTAGTTTAGCCAATAAATATTAATCAATATTATATATAAGTAGAACTATTTTAAATTATTAACCTAAGTAATTTAGGTTGTCTTAAATTAAGATGGATAGTAGACTATTTATATAATGGGTGTTTGTTTTGCAATAGCAATTATTTTTAAATATAATTAATATTATAATATTATAGTGTATTATAAATCATATATATAAATGAGAGTGTATATTGGGAAAAAATTTCTATTATAAAACCAAAGTATAATAAATCTACACATTTTTAATAAATAAAATAAGTGTTTATTTGAAATATGATTTATAATATAATATTATAAATAATATTATATAATTGAGAGTTTAATGAAGGCGTGATCCACTAAGTCAAAATTTGTGGACATATAGCTTCTGTTCTCTCGTAGTTTATCTCTGCGGGACGCATGTAACCTAATCATCTCCTCAAGTCTTCTCTCATGTTTTTTCTTTTTTTTTTAAGACTATAATATCCAAAGTATGTCATCTCAATAGTATGGTTTTTAATAGATAAATAGATTTTTCATTTGAATGATTCTTCTTACTTATTAATTTACTTGCCCTTTAGTGAGAGTAAGATATATGGCCTTTAGATAACCCTAGCAATTCAGCGTATTTTATATGGAGCAGTTATTCAAGGTAAACATTTGACTACTCTAAAATTTCCTTGATTTAATTACTTATATATTTTCTTTTGGCTTACCGAGCTTCAAGGTAAGCATTTTACTACTCTAAAATTTCCTTGATTTAATTACTTATGTCTTTTCTTTTGGGTTACGGAGGGAGGCATAGATAGTGACATCTGCAAGGTAAATAAATTGATTTTTGGAATTCCTTTTATTGAATTTGGACAATATATTTCCACTTTTTTAAGCTTCTTTTTGGGTTCTTAGATGTAGTGCTAATTTAGTTAATGACATATCTCCAAGGTAAATAAATTGATTTTTGGAATTCCTTTTATTGAATTTGGACAATACATTTCCACATTTTTAAGCTTCCATTTGGGTTCTTAAATGTAGTGTTAATTTAGTTAATAACAATTCACACTCTAGAGATCTAGGAGTTTCGAATGTCCCCTATCTCTATCTCACAGTTGTTTTACCTTTATGGCATTATTGTCGGACTAAGTTTTTAGAGAAGGACTTGTACTTAGACTTATATATTCTTATCCTTATTATTCAACCTTTTTCTTAGATACATTTAGTAGTTATTTGAGGGATCTAAATCTTCATTGATTAATGTTTGTTCAAGGTCCGGTGCTTAGAATTTACAAAATAATATGTTGGTTCATCTTGGACTTCATTTTACTTATTTTTGCTCTCTTTTCAACATGCAGTCTTCTTTTCTGCATTTACAAGTCAGCCACTATTTCAACTTATCTAGTTGTATGGCCACTCTAAGGAAATTCAAGGATTATATGTAGTTTTTGTTACCAGAACCCAATGAAGTGTTTTCATAATTCATTTGGTAGATTAATTTTCAAACCAGTCAGGGTTTTTCCTCTCTTTTTCACCTTAGGTTCCTCAAACATATTGTCTTCTTTTGGAAGGATTATTATTGCCAAGGAAGAACTTGACAAGTAACTATATAGCACATAACTATTCAATTACTGGGCTATGAAACTCTTTTAACATTGTGTCCTAGCAGGATTTTATGGTCATTGAAACATCATTATGACATTGATAGTTAACAAAATATAATAAAATATACAGCCATGTCAAATGTTATTTTGGCCTTTTTCCAAGGATAATGAAGGAAAATAGAGTCTTTAACTATAGTAAATTAGAATCAACCAACTTTACTAGTGGATATCACAGAAAATGTAAAGGCTTTTTTTTTACTTTAATTTAGATATATTTAAACAACTAGCTATTGTGTAGTAATTGTTTAATATATATATATTATATATATAATAATTGAAATATTTTATTTATGGTTTTGTAAAAAGTTTTTATGTTATTACATATATTGTTCGTTATTGAAATATTTTATTTATGGTTTTTTAAAAATGTTTTTTATGTTATTAATATATTTTTCTCGTAAATTATTACATGTCATTTAAACATAAATGATTTTATTTTTAAAATAAATTTTTGTTTTTTACTTTCAATTATTTTATCCTTTATATACAATTGATTTAAATTTAATCTCAAAAGTAAAGATTATGGATTTATTTTGTTACTACTACTTTTTAATTTCTTAATGTAAGTGTTATTTTATTATTTTTACTGTAACATTACATGACAATATGTCTTTCATATTGGTTATACCTAGACATGGTCTACAACCACATATGAGGGACATGTTGTTAGATAATGTTAAATTTAAAATTAATAAAATAATACTTACAACAAAAAATTAACAAACTAGTCCTTTAAAGGGATTTACATAATTTCTCGCTTTTGATTTTTTTTCCAAGTTTCATTTTCTTGACGTTTCTCATTCTACAATAGAATGCACATTTGATGTTTCTCTTGTGAGTGGTCTCTCAAGTTTTTTGTTTGTTTGTCAACTATAATATCCAAGGTAAGTTTTCGCAACAATATGGTTTGCAATAGTGTTGGTGGAAAGATTTTCATACTTTTGCTCACCTTTTTACAGTGTCCTTCCTATCCATTTCACACCAATAGTGGTTAAGAGATATATTAAAATGCACAGGTATACCTCTTTTCATGTATTTATGGATTATTTGTCAATGAAGCATAGTCATAGTGTATTATTACTTAAGTCGCTTGCTAATTCAATTATTTCTGTAGATTTGAAGGGAGAATGATGAGGACCATCATTCATGGGCTGATATCGTCAAAGGTGGCAATGCTATCCTTCAATACTGGTTGTAAGGGTGAATCAATATTTCGATTGACACACTAATATAATTCACATTCTGTTTCATTCTGAAAACCACCATGTAATCAAAGGTAGATAGTGTCGTGATTCTAGGAGTTGTATTATTGATAAATTGTATAAAGTAGAGTTGTGGGCTGTAAAATCTATTACTGTTGAGATTCATTAAGGTTACAGGCGAAATACTCTAACTCACAGTCTGTAACAACATACTTTTAACATTTATTTGATTAATGATAGTTTGATCTTCTGAGCATATTGTGATTAGTTGATCTTGCCACAACCCTAATCAAGGAGTTGGATCCACTCCCTTGACTAGGTGCTTTCACATTATATGTGTGTTTAAGTTTATTTCCATGAGTTTATTGTTGATTTGAATGCTTATGAGTGTGTTGCTGTGAGTTGTAATTGATGTTACTCTTAGTTGTTTTTATAGTTGTTATTTCTTGTTACTCTTACTTGCGGTTACAATAATTCTCGTTGTTACACATTGATGAATTTATAGCTAATTTTCAATGTTGGGTTGGGAAACTATGGCCTACACATATGGTGCACGTGTGATGTCCCCAAGTAATTGTAAATATTTAATTACTACAGTGAAACAAACTGGATATTACTAGTTAAGTCCATACATTTATTATTTTGATTAATAGTGCTTAAGGAAAATGTTTTGATGACAAACATGTAACTCTCACATGTTAGGTAGCTAAGGTAGGTGATTACCTATCCCTAATTACTTCCTTGCAAATTTATTCTCAAGGAAGGAATCAAGAGGGTATGAGTACCTACGACAAAAAAAGAGAGAAAGAAGTAACACAAGAGAAAGGCTTCCGTGGTAATATGTCAAACGGGCTTTATAAGCTATGTCTAGTTAAGACTAGAGAGTTGTGACAAAGGAACTTCTAGTCATATTGCATGTGAGCAACTCCTCGGGGGGAGACTCAAGCTTGGAAATGAATCTCAAGGTTGGGAGGTAAATTCGGTAGCATATAGTTGGTTTGTTTTGAATTATTCAATAGTGATTAAGCTACCAAATCCAGATAAGTATTTATCATTTTCTAAAGGATGAATGATCAATTGAAACATGAAACATGTATGTTGTTGATTAAATGGTTTCTTGCAAGTTAGTAGTAATTAAGCTATTGAATAATTGCTATCCTAGAACATAATATATTGTAATAGGGGATAATTCAATACAGTTTAAGCATAAGCTTAATAAAAGAGATTTATAATCTAGAAAACATAAGAATAACCTTGTATGCTCTGAAGATTAGAAAAGCATAGAGTTCTTAGGAAGAATTCCTCCTCTAGGGTTATAAGAAGAAAACCCTTGGGAAAACAGAGGAATGAAGAAAAGGGTTATAAGAACTATTTGATAACTATATAAGGAATCTCTAGTCAAGGAATTACAAATCCATAACAAAATTAATTTATATAATGTTACTGTCAGACATATACTTCTAAATGAACGAACTACATCATTCTATACTTGGCCCTACATTGCTAGAGAAATAAAGTGTTGAAAAAATAGAGGCCAAACATGTCCTTTAAGATATTTGAGGTAGAAAGGAGTTAAAGAATACGATAAGAGCATAAGTGTTACATAAGAAAACTTCTTCGAACTAAATATTTAGGAAATGTCAAACCGAGAAACATTAAACCCTCAACAACAAAGATATTATCGTAAAAACAAAAATTACCTAGTTGAGGGAAAAGGGTCAAATCCCCTTACACTCGCTTGTTGCGAATAAACTAGAAAATGCATTAAATAAAATGAAAAGGAAAGAGATGAATTATGCTTTCTGAGAAGAAAACCACAGGAAGTGAAACTGAAAATCTTAGCAAAATATTTATGATTGAATATGTGGAACTATGCAAAATCGTCTGAACATATAACCCTATTATACATACATACGTAGATATATATATATATATATATATATATATATATAATATATATATAATATATATATAATATATATATATATATATATAATATATATATATATATTATATAGATATATATACTATATATATATATATATAATATATATATATATATATATTCCTTAAACCATTAAGACTCAGTCTTTAAATAGGAAGGAAATCACATATGAAAAATATTCGCAACTCATAAACAAAACATAGTGGTTTGGTTCTATTTGTATGAAGAAAAATTACAAGTCAAAATTAAATTACACACCTAGAATCTAAAACGACAGGGATGGAAACACATTACTTGAATCTAAGCAGGTGTAACGCAAAAACCTAATACAGTTCAATAGAACGAAAGGTTTACTTTAGTTTTTAACCTAGACCCATTAAGATTACAATAGCGTAATGGTCTAAAGACCTATAACTCAAAAGACTTCAAAACACGGTAATCCACATTACATGGAGGGTGATAAAATAAGAGAACCCTGACCTTGGGACCAGATTTTAGAGGGGAACTTTGCTCTCGACCATTCATAGTCGAGCAAAACGAAACAGTGACATAACCTAGCATCATGAAAAAATAGTATTAGCAATGTTGTAGCAAACAAGAACTGGAATATATCACACTTAAAACTAAATCCTGAACCCTGAACCTAGTTAGAGTTACGACTATAAGACTGCTCCTTGAAGCATAATTTATCACAACCTTCTATGTGTGCTTGGGAGTTGAGAACATAAATAGGGTAGGAACAAATAAAGGGGGGAAAATGTGTATTGCAAAATGAATTTTCGACTAAGGACAATGAACCTGTGAGATAACTGGAGTTATGTGTTAGAGCTAGGAGACTCTATGAGAATGGATGCAACCGCTAGGAAACACCCCTCAAACAACGGTCCAAAAGGATAAGGATGTGCCCATCGTCGTTGGATTGTGAAATTCTTTTGAGGATGGTCAATGGAGGGATACTCCCGAGGTAGTAATAACAATTGTAACGTAAGGCGAAGAGCATAGAACCCTTCTACCAAATTAGGTCTACCAAATTGGGACTTCAATTCATACCATTGTACTACATCAGGACTATTGCAATAATGTATATTGTAGTTCATTTATATATCAATAGAAATAACTTATGAACTCACAGAAGTTTTCATTGCGAATGTGACAGGTGTATTAAATAAATTTAATGTGTTATGTATATATTTTGACATAGTATGAAGATATTACGATCATAATTTTTAATTTATTTTTGCCTTATTATATTAATTATTATGTTTAGAGATATGACAAGTGGTATCAGATCGCTCAAGTTATAAAGATGAGACCTCTGGAAAATAAATGAATAACAACATTTGTGATGTGCACAGAGAAAGAGAGAAAAGCAGTCAACATGAGGAGGAATGGAATTACACCCCACAGACCTATGACAAGAACGAGACCAACATCTTTTCAAGAATCCAATCCTAAGGTATGGATATAGTTGGGGGAATAGTCGTGCAATATCAACACTGCAATCTTGGAAACTATGCAATAACTGAAGGTTGAGATGGACCAGTTACGACAGATAATGGAAGACTGATGAAGAAGAAGGAAATATTATGAAGATTATATCTGATAGACAGAATCAACGACAACTAATTCCCAGTTTGAGCATGGGAACGTGACTGGTGAGCAAGAATTTTGAACCGAGAATTTAAGGACAGAAGGTGGTGAAGAAAATTAAGAGGAAGAATATGATAATGTATCAGAACACAAAACACAGAAAAGACATAAAATATAACTTCAAGGAGAATTTTGAAAAAAAAACTGCCCCACTTTGATGGTGAACAAAAAGAGGCAGCTGAAGCCTGACTTATTAATATAAATAAGTACTTTCATCTGTGTGAATACGATCATAATTTAAAGGCTCACCTGGCCATCTTCCAGCTACAAGGAAAAGCCACCCTATGGTGGGAGGAAGTAAAAATTGTGTGTGGAGTAAATGAGTAGAGCATAGCTTGGGAAAAATTTCAAAAGCAGTTTAAGGAAAAATATTTAACTGAAATATTTTATGATGAAAAGGCAAAGGAGTTTGATGATCTTTGATTGAGACAGTTATCTATGGATGAATTCATAGTGAAGTTAACATCCTTACTTCGGTATGTTCCTTACATATGGGAAGGAAAAGACAAAATGAAGAGATTTATCATCAGTCTAACACTGTTATTGAAAGAGCGTCTCATGTTTGATAACCTGAAGATCATGGATGAAGTTATATGAAAAGCTCGATTATGTTATCAACAAAACAAACAAAAGGGACATGTGGGAAAGAGATAGGATGACAAAAAGGGGATCAAATTTACCTGTAACAGCAAAGGAAATAAGTCCATAATTAACAAGGGACCCCATAAAGGACAAGCAAATAGAAATATGAACATAAAGTAGTCCAGATTTAAACTTCCAAGTGAGTCCAAGACTAATGAGAAATGAGGCAGAATTGAAGTGGAAGTAGCAATTAGACCTCCAGTACAGTGCTAGGGATGTGGAAGACCTCATTACGTCAAAAATTGTTCATACTATAAGGGACCTAATCAGGTTTCACAGATTCAAGAAGCATCAAGTATGGGAGAAGTAGCAATAAGTATTCCTAGAATCAATGGTGCCCCCAAAGACCACCAAGCAGAATACCAACCAACCATAGTATAATTTGAAGGTAAAATATTTGACCAAACTAAATCTATTTTAAATGATCTAGGAGCTACTTTGATTTATATTAGTACCAAAGTAGTAGAACAATGTTGTTTGGAAGCTATTAAGTTTAAGAATCCTTGGTTATTACAACTAGCCATGACGGTAAAGAGAAGGGTGTTGGCCAATGTCAGAAACTGCCCTTTAAAGTTAGCAGGCCAATCTCTTATGGTAGACTTGAATGTGTTGCCCCTAGGATTGTATGATGTACTAATAGACATGGATTGGTTTGAAAAACATTGGTCCCTCATTAACTATAAAACCAAAAGTATTAGTTATATGGATGAAGAAGGAAAGTGACAAGAAATTTAGGGCATACTAAGACCACTAAGATTAAGACCTGTCACAACCTCTTAAATAGAAAACTGTATGAGAAAAGGATCTAAAATTTATGAAATATAGGTAGGATATGCTAATTAAAAGGAAAAATCTATTTCCTTAGAAAATATACCTGTGCTGAAAAAATTTCTGGATGTGTTCCCTGAAGAAATTTTGGGACTCCCTCCAAAGATGGATATAGATTTCACCATTGAGTTAATCCTGGTAGCTGCCCCAGTATCCTAAGCACCTTATCGCATGAGTATTCTAGAGCTAACATAATTAAAAATCCAGCTACAAGAATTGCTTGATAAAAAATATAGCCGCCCAAGTGTATCACCTTGGGGAGCTCCATTGCTTTTTGTTAAAAAGAAGGATGAAACCTTGCAAATGTACATGTATTACCACGAGTTAAATAAATTAACCATCAAGAATAAATACCCCTCACCTCATATAGATGAGTTGTTTGATTAGGTGAAAGGTGCAACAGTGTTTTCAAAGATCGACCTTTGTTCCGTTACCATTAGATTAGAATAAAGGAAGAAGATATAGCAACGACAACCTTTTGAACTCGTTATGGGCATTATGATTTCATAGTGTTACCCTTTGGGCTAACTAACACTCCCACAACCTTTATGTGCCTCGTGAATAGTATATTAATGTGTATTTGGAAAAATTTGTGTTGATTTTTATCGATGATGTATTAATTTACTCTCAGAATATAGAAGAACATAAAGAAGACCTCAGAATTGTTCTTCAAGTTTTAAGAGGACATCAACTGTACGCCAAGTACAAAAAAGTGATTTCTTTAAAGAACCAATTCAATATCTAGGACATGTCATTACCAGAGAAGGAATTTCTATGGACGTAGAGAAAATAAAAACTATAATGGAGTGGCGAGTACCAAAATACGTGACTAATATAAGATCGTTTATGCTATTAGTTGGATACTATAGGTGATTTGTCGAAGGATTTTCCAGTGTCGCCTATCCTATTATCACTTTGCAAAAGAAAGGAAAAAAATTTAAGTGGACCACAGACTATCAAAGGAGTTTTGATTAGCTTAAACATTTACTCACCATGTGCCCATTTTGAGCATTGCGAGTCCGAAAAAATATTATTTAGTATGTACAAATGCTATCAAGGAAGGAGTAGGTTGCATACTAATGCAGGATTAAAAATGTGGTGAAATTACTTGATGGGTAATAAATTTCTATTAATGATTGATCATCCTAGTTTAACTAATTATTTTAAGTAGCCCACTTTAAATTCTAGGCAAGCTTGTTGGGTCGACATCCTAAGTGAATTTGATTTTGAAATAAAACACTTGAAAGGAAACGAGAACTGAGTCGCAGATGCCTTAAGTGAGAAGGTAAACTATATATATGAGGTCTCTTTCAACATAGTGCAAAATGCATTTAATGAGAATATTAAAGAGATAGCTCTGAAGGATACAGAATATAATTTTTATGGAAGCAAGCAAAAATTTTAAACAACAATGAACAAAAACTCAGATATGAGGTAAATCAAGAAGGTATATTGATTTATAGAGGGAGAATGTATGTACCTAACCAGAAAAATGTTAAAAATTTAACTTTTGATGAATATCATAAAATTCCACATGGAGGTCACCTCGGATACCAAAAGTTAATTACTACACTTAGAAAGGAATATTTATGGCTCAGTATGAAGAACGAGGTAGATGAGTACTTGGCTCGCTATCTGGAATGTCAACAAGTGAAAGTTGAACACTGTGTGCAACCCAGATTACTCCACCCATTGCTTATTCTAGAATGGAAGTTGGAAACCATTTCCATCGATTTTATTATAGGATTATCTAAGTCTAAAAAGCAGAATGACTCAAAAATGGTGGTAGTAGATAATTGAGCAAATCTACTCACTTTATACTAGTACAGTAAACTTACAAAGTTGTACAAATTGCTAACATATTCATGCAAACCATTTTTAGATTACATGGACTACCAAAGATTATAATTTCCGACCGCGATGTAAAATTTACATCAGCTTTTTGGAAGGCCTTATTTGAAGGTTTAGGCATGCAATTGCATTTCAATACTTCTTACCACTATCAAATGGATGGGCAGGCCGAGTGAATAAATAAAATAGTAAATATATGTTGTGAACTTACGTAATGCAACAACAATCTAAATGGGAGGATTACATAAATTAGGTAGAATTTAGTTACAACAACGGTTATCAAACATCTCTACAAATGAGTTCATTTGAAGTATTCTATGGGTGAAAGTGCAAGACACCCTTGAGTTGGGGTGGCCCAGAGGATAAATTGATTCTAGGACTAGACACTTTAATGGAAATGGAGGACATCTTTAAAAATGTATGTTTCAATATAAAGGCCACCCAGGACTTCCAAAAGATTTTTACTGACTGAAAGAGAAGTTTCCCAGAATTTCAAGTTGGAGATCATGTTTATGTTCATGTACAAGCCAAAAAGAGTACATTGCAATGGTGTGGATGTGCTAAATTAGCACCCTGATTCTGTGGTCCTTTCCAAATTTTGGCTCGAATCAGACTGGTGGCCTACCATCTCCTTTTACCCAGCCACATACATGTGCACAATTTTTTCCATGTTTCCGTGTTAAAAAATATATGTGTACGATCCAAAAAACATAATCACTTAGCAAGATATACAAGTAATTAGATTTTTAATAAACTTTACCAAGACAAATTGTCAATGGAAAAGAACTAACTAAGCTTTACTTTTTTTGTAGGTTGAGCCAGAAGGTGAGTTCTCAATCAAACCCTTGCTTATAATTTATTAGAGAGAAGTAATGCTACGGAAATGAGTTATCACCCAAGTTAAAGTGCAATGGCAACACTTTGTGCCAAAGGAGGCTCCCTGGGAGGATGAAAAAGTTATGAGGGAGACTTGCCCAGATCTATTTGAAACAGAGAAACCTCGGGACGATGTTTAATATTTGGGGATAGGAGATGTGATGTCCCAAGTAATTGTAAATATTTCATTACTGCAGTTAAATAAACTGAATATTATTATTTAAGTCTATACATTTATTATTTTGATTAATTGTGCTTAAGAGAAATGTTTTGATGACAAACGTGTAACCCTCACATATCAGGTAGTTAGTGTAGGTGGTTACCTATCCCTAACTACTTCCTTGAAGATTTATTCTCAAGGAAGGAATCAAGAGGGTATGAGTACCTGAGATCAAAAGAAAAAGAGAAAGAAGTAACACAAGAAAAAAGTTTCCGTGCTAATATGTCATACGAGATTTATAAGCTATGTCTGGTTAAGACGAGATAGTTGTGACAAAGGAACTACTCTTCTTACTGCATGTGAGAAATTGCTCGGGGGGAGACTTAGGCTTGGAAGTGGGTCTCAAGGTTGGGAGGTAAATACGGCAGCATATAGTTGGTTTGTCCCAAATTATTCGACAATGATTAAAATACCAAATCTAGATAAGTATTTATGATTTTCTAAAGGATGAATGATGTGTTGAAATAGGAAACATGTATGATGTTGATTAAATGTATTCTTGCAAGTCAGTAGTAATTAAGTCTTTGAATAATTGTTATCTTAGAAACGAAACATACTATAATATGGGATAATTGAATCCAGTTTAAGTATAGGCTTACTAAAAGATATTTATTATATAGAAAACATAAGAATAACCTTGTATGCTCTAAACATTAGAAAACCATAGAGTTCTTAGGAATAATTAGTCCTCTAGGGTTACAAGAAGAAAACCCTTAGAAAATAGAGGAATGAAAAAAAGGGTTACAAGAACTGTTTTAGAACTATATAGGGACTCTCCGACTAAGGACTTACAAATCCATAACAAAATTAATTTATATAACAATATTGTCAAACATATACTTCTGAACGAACAAACTAGATCATTCTACACTTGGCCCTATATTGCTAGAGAAATCAAGTACTGAAAAAAATAGAGGCCAAACATGTCCTTTAGGATATTTGAGATAGAACGGAGTTAAAGAATGTGATAAGAGAATAACTATTGCATAAGAAAACTTCTTTCAACTAAAGATTTAGGAAATGTCAAACCCAAAAACATTAAACCCTCGACAATCAAGATATTGTTGTAAAAATAGAAATTACCTAGTTCAGGGACAAGGGTCGAATCCCCTTAACCTCCCTTGTTACAAATAAACTAGAACATGCATTAAAGAAAATGAACAACAAAGAGACAAATTGCGCTTTTTGAGAAGAAAACTACAGTAAGTGCAACTGAAAATCTAAGCAAAAGATCTCCGAGTGAATATGTGGAACTGTGTAAAATTGTTTGAACATAACCCTATTATATATATATATATATATAATATATATATATATATATATATATTATATTATATCAATGTTTTCTTAAACCTATAAGACATAGTCTTTAAATGGGAAGGAAATTCCATAGGAAAAATATTCGCAACTGATAAGCGAAACAAAGCGGTTTGGTTCTATTTGTATCAAGAAAAATTACAACTCAAAATTAAATTACACACCAAGAATCCAAAACGATGGGCATGGAAACCCACAACTTGAATCTAAGAGGGTGTAACCCAAAAACTAGTATAGTTCAACAGAATGAAAGATTAACTTTAGTTTTGAACTTAGACCCATTAATAGTACAATAGCATAATGGTTTGAAAACCCATAACTCAAAAGACGTCAGAATACGGTAATCCACATTACCTAGAGGCTGAGAAAAGGACAAAATCATGAACCTAGGACTGAACTTCGGAGGGGAGCTTTGCTCTTGAGCATTCATAATTGAACAGAGTGAAACCCCTACATAACCTAGCAACACGCAATAGTAGTATTAGCAATGTGGTAGAAACCAAGATCTGAAATATATGACACTTGAAACTAAATCCTGAACCATGTACCTGTTTAGGCTTGCGACCATAAAAATTCTCCTTGAAGTGGAATTTATCACAACCTTCTCTATGTACCTTGCAGTTGAGAACATAAAAATGTGTATTGGAAAATGAATTTCAAAGTAAGGAAGATGAACCTGTGAAAGAATTGGAGGTGTAGTTTAGAGCTAGGAAACTCTGCAAAATGAATGCAAGCACTGGAAAACACCCCTCAAACAACAGACCAAAAGGATAATTATGCACCCATCGTCATTGGATCGTGAAATATTTCTGAGGACCACCAATGGAGTGATACTCTCGAGGTAGTAATAATAGTTGTAACGCAAGGTGAAGAGCCCAAAACCTTGCTCCCGCCAACTCACGGGTAGCCAAGTCTGCCAAATTAGGACTCCAATTCATATCCTTGTACTATGTCAAGACTATTTCATTAATGTATATTGAGGTTCATTCATATATCAATAAAAGTAACTTATGAATTCAGATTAAAAATTTTCTCTGCGAATGTGAGAGGTGTATTAAATAAATTTAATGCGTTATGTGTATATTTTGACATAGTATGAAAACATTACAATCATATTTTTTTTTTGGCTTTATTATATTAAGTATTATGTTTATAGATGTAACAAGTGGTATCAGAGAACTCAGGTTACAAAGCTAAGACCTATAGAAAATAAATGAATAACAACATTTGCGATGTGCACAAAGAAAGAGAGAAAAGTAGCCAACATGAGGAGGACTGGAATTATACCCCATAGACCTGTGACAGGAACGGGACAAATATATTTTCAAGAATCCAATCCTAAGGTATGGGTATATTTAAGGGAAGAGCGACACAATACCAACACTGCAATCTTGGAAACTGTACAGGAATTGAAGGATGAGATGGCTCGGTTACGGGTAGACAATGAAAGACTGATGTAGGAGAAGGAAAAGATTATGAAGATTTTGTCTGATAGACAGAATCAGTGACAAGCAATTGCTAGTCCTGAGCATGGGAACATGACTAGTTAGCAAGAATTTCGAACCAAGAATTTAGGGACAGAAGGTGGTGAAGAAACTCAAGGTGAAGAATTTGATAATGTATCAAAACGCAAAACGTAGAAAAGACATAAAATATAACCTCAAGGAGAATTTCAAAAAATAGAACTGCCTCTCTTTAATGGTGAACAAAAAGAGGAAGTTGAATCATATCTTATCAATATGATAAGTACTTTCGGCTGTATGAATACGATCATAATTTAAAGGTTGGCTTAGCTATCTTTTAGCTCCAAGGAAAAGCCACCCTATGGTGGGAGGAAGTAAAAATTGTGCATGGAGTAAATGAGCAGAGCATAACTTGGGAAAAATTTCAAAAGTATTTTAAGGAGAAATATTTAACTAAAATATTTTCTGATGAAAAGGCAAAGGAGTTTCATGATCTTCGATTGGCATAGTTGTGTATGGATGAGTTCATAGCGAAATTTACATCCTTTCTTCGATATGTTCCTTACATATGGGAAGAAAAAGCAAAAGTGTAGTGATTTATTAGTATTATATCATTATTTATGAAAGAGTGTCTCTAGTTCGATAACCCTAAGACCATGGATGAAGTTATATGAAAAGATCGATTATGCTATCAACAAAACATGCAAAAGGGAGATGTGGAAAAGAGGTGGGTTGACAAAAAGGGGATTAAGTTTACATCTAACAACAAAGGAAATAAGGCCATAGTCAACAAGGGACCCCATAAAGGGCAAGTAAATAGAAATACAAACATAAATCAGTCCAAATTTAAAATTCCAAGTGAGTCCAAGACTAATGAGTAGCCAGTCAGAACTAAAATGAAAGTAGCCACTAAACATCCAATATAATGCTAGGGATGTGGAGGACCTCATTACGTCATAAAATTTCCATATCATAAGGGAAAAAATTAGGTTGCACAGATTCAATAAGCATCAAATGTGGGAGAAGTAGCAAGAAGTATTCCTAAAACCAATGATGCACTTGAAGACCATCACGGGGAATACCAACCAACCATGGTAGAATTTGAAGGTAAAATATTCAATTGAACTATATCTATTTTAATTGATCCAGGAGTTACTTTGAGTTATATTATTACCAAATTAATAGAACAATGTTGTTTGGAAGCTATTAAGTTTAAGAATCTTTGGTTATTACAACTAGCCACGAGGGTAAAGAGAAGGGTTTTGGCCAAGGTTAGAAACTTCCCCTTAAAGTTAGCAGGATAGTCTGTTATGGCAGACTTGAATGTGTTTCCCCTAGGATCATATGATGTACTAATAGGCATGGATTGGTTGGAAAAAAATTGATCCCTCATTAACTGTAAAACCAAAACTATTAACTATATGGATGAAGAAATAAAGTGACAAAAAATTCTGGGCATACTAAGACCACTAAAATTAAGACCTGTCACAACCTCTCAATTAGCAAATTATTTAGAAAAGGATGTCAAACTTATGTAATGTAGGTAGGATATGCTAATTCAAAGGAAAAATATGTTTCCTTAGAAAATATACCTGTGGTGTAGAATTTTCCAGATGTGTTTCATGAAGAAATTCTGGGACTTCCTCCAAAGAGGGATATAGATTTCATAATTGTGTAAATCACGGGAGCTGCCCTGGTATCTGGAGCACCTTATCGCATGAGTATTCTAGAGCTAACATAATTAAAAATCTAGATAAAAGTAGTGCTTGATAAAAAAATATATCCACCCAAGTGTATCACCTTGGGGAGCTCCAGTGCTTTTCGTTAAAAAGAAGGATGGAATCTTGTGAATGTACATGGATTACCTTCAGTTAAATAAATTGATCATCAAGAATAAATACCCTTTACCTTGCATAGATGATTTTTTTTATCAAGTGAAAGGTGCAATGGTGTTTTCAAAGATCGAATTTCTTTCAAGTTACCATCATATTAGAATAAAGGAAGAAGATATAGCAAAGACAAGCTTTAGAACTCATTATGGGAATTATGAGTTCATAGTGTTGCCCTTTGGGCTAACTAATGCTCTTATGACCTTCATGTGCTTCATGAATAGTATATTCCATCAGTATTTGGATAAATTTGTGTTGATTTTTATCGTTGATATATTGATTTACTCTCGAAATATAGAAGAACATAAAGATCATCTTAGAATTGTTCTACAAGTTTTAAGAGAACATCAATTGTACACCAAATACAACAAATGTGATTTCTTTAAGGAACAAATTCAATACTTAGGACATTTCATTACCAAAGAAGGAATTTCTATGGAGCGAGAGAAAATAAAAACTATAATGGAGTGGCTAGTATCAAAAGACGTGGTCGATATAAGATCATTTATGGGACTAGCAGGATAGTATATGTGATTTGTCAAAGGATTTTCTGGGGTGGCTTATCCTATTACCTCTCTACAAAAGAAAGGAAAAGATTTTTGATCAGATTAAACATTTAGTCACCACCATGCGCATTTTAAGCATTGCAAATTTGAATAAAGATTATGTAGTATGTATGGATGCCGACAAGGAAGGAGTAGGTGGCATACTAATGCAAGAGGGCATAGTTATTGCCTATGAGTCTAGGTAGCTTAAGGAGCATGATAAACAATATTGAGCCTATGAATTAGAATTAACAACAACCATTCATGCATAAAAGACATGGTGAAATTACTTGATGGGTAAGAAATTTCTATAAATGACTGATCATCATAGTTTAACTAACTATTTTAAGCAGCCCACTCTAAATGCTAAGAAAGATCATTGGGTCAACTGACTTAAGTCAGAAGGTAAAATGTATATCTGAGGTCTCTTTCAGCAAAGCGCGAACTACATTTAATGAGTAGATGAAAGAGGTAGCTATGCATGATTCAGAATATAAATTTTTATGGCAGCAAGAAAAATTTTTAAACAACAATGAAAACATTTGGGATATGAGGTAAATTAAGAAGGTATACTGATTTATAGAGGGAGAATGTATGTACCTAACCAGAAAAATATTAAAAATTTAATTTTGGATGAATATCATAAAATTCCGTATGTAGGTCACCCCGGATACCAAAAGTTAATTACTTTGCTTAGAAAGGAATATTTCTAGCCCAGTATGAAGAAGGAGGTAGTTGAGTAATTGGATTGTTGTCTGGAATGTTAGAAAGTTAAAGGTGAACACTGTCACCTAGCAGGATTACTCCACCCATTCCCTATTCTAGAATGGAAGTGGGAAACCATTTCAATCGATTTTATTATAGGATTACCTAAGTCTAGAAAGAATAATGACTCAATAATGGTGGTAGTAGATAAGTTGAGCAAATCTACTCACTTTATACTAGTATAGTCGACTTATAAAGCTGTACAAATTGCTAACATATCCATGAAAACCATTTATAGATTACATGGACTACCAAATATTATAATCTGTGACCGCGATGTAAAATTTACATTAGCTTTTTGGAAGGCCTTATTTGAAGGTTTAGGCACATAGCTGCATTTCAGTACTACTTACCACCCTCAAATGGATGGGCATACCAAGTGAGTAAATCAAATATTATAATATATGCTACAAAATTATGTAATGTAACAACCATCTAAATAGGAGGATTACATACATTTGGTAGAATATTCTTACAATGACGATTATCATACATCTCTAGAAATGAGTCTTTTTGAAGTATTATATGGGCACAAGTGAAGGACACTCTTGAGTTGGGGCGGCCCAGAGGATAAATTGATGCTAGGACAAGACATGTTAAAGGAAATGAAGGATATGGTTAAAAAAGTATGTTCCAATCTAAAGGCCACTCAGGACTACCAAAAGAATTTTGCTGATCGAAAGAGAAGTTTCCGAGAATTTCAAATTAGAGATCATGTTTATGTTCGTGTACGAGCCAAGAAGAGTACATTGCAATGGAGCGGATGTGCTAAAATTTCACCCCAATTTTGTGGTCCTTTCTAAATTCTGGCTCGAATTTGACTAGTAGCCTACGATTTCTCTTTACCCAGCCACATATGTGTGCACAATGTTTTCCATGTTTCTGTTTTAAAAAAATATATATACAATCCCAAACACATAATCAATTGGCAAGATATACAGGTAGTTAGATTTTTAATAAACTTTGCCAAGACAAATTTTCAAGGGAAATGAACTGACTAAGTTTATTTTTTTTGTAGGTCAAACCAGAAGGCAAGTTGTTGGTTGAACCCCTCGTTATACTTGATCAGAGAGAAGTAATGTTGCGAAAATGAGTTATCACCCAAGTTAAAGTGCAATGCCAACACTTTGTGCTAGAGGAGGCCACATGGGAGGATGAACAAGCTATGGAGGATACCTTCCCAGGTATATTTGCAGCAGAGAAACATTAGGTGGATGTTTAATCTTGGCGGGGGGGGGGGAGATGGGATGTCCGCAAGTAATTGTCAATATTTAATTACTACAGTTAAACAAACTGGATATTATTATTTAAGTCTATACATTTATTATTTTGTCTAATTCTTCTTAAGGCAAATGTTTTGATGACAAACATGTAACTCTCACATGTCAGGTAGTTAGGGTAGGCGGTTACCTTTCCCTAACTACTTCCTTAACGATTTATTCACAGGGAAGGAATCAAGGGAGTATGAGTACCTGAGACAAAAAAGAGAGAAAAAAGTAACACAAGAAAAAGGCTTTCATGCTGATATGTCATATGGGGTTTATAGCCTATGCCTAGTTAAGACCAGATAGATGTGACAAAGGAACTGCTAGTCTTATTGCATGTGAGCAACTACTCGGGGCGAGACTCAGGATTGGAAGCAGGTCTCAACGTTGGGAGGTAAATTCAGAAGTATATAGTTGGTTTGTTCTAAATTATTTGATATTAATTAAACTACGAAATCCAAATAAGTATTTATCATTTTCTAAAGGATGAATGATCTGTTCAATAGGAAACATGTCTGTTGTTGATAAAATGTATTCTTGCAAGTTATTAGTAATTAAGTTGTTGAATAATTGCTATCTTATAACATAAATATAATGTAATAGGGGATAAATGAACCTAGTTTAAGTATAGACTTAATAAAAGAGATTTATAATCTAGAAAACGTAAGAATAACCCTATATGTTATGAATATTAGAAAAGCATAGAGTTCTTAGGAAGAATTCCTCCTCTAGGGTTACAAGAAGAAAACCCTTAGGAAAATAAAGGAATGAAAAAAGGGTTATAAGAACTATTTTAGAACTATATAGGGACACTCCAGCCAAGGAATTATGAATCCATAACAAAATTAATTTATATAACAATACTATCAGACATATACTTCTAAATGAACAAATTGGAGAATTATATACTTGGCCCTACATTGCTAGAGAAATCAAGTATTGAAAAAACCAGAGGGCAATCATGGCCTTTAATATATTTGAGATAGAAAGGAGCTAAAGAATGCAATAAGAGCATAATTGTTGCATAAGAAAACTTCTTCGAACTAAAGATTTAGGAATGATGAAGCTAGAAACTTTGAACCCTCAACAAGCAAGATATTGCCGTAAAAACAAAAATTACCCTATTCAGGGACGGGCATGGAAACCCATGTCTTGAATCTAAGAGGGTGTAACCCCAAAACCGAATACATTCAACAAAACAAAATATTTACTTGAGTTTTGAACTTACACCGATTAAGAGTACAACAGCGTAATGGTCTAAAGTCCCATAACTCAAAAGACTTCAAAACATGGTAATCCACATTACCCGGAGGTTGAGAAAATAATAGAACCTTGATCCCAGGACCAGACATTAGAGGGGAGATTCGCTGTCGAGAATTCATAGTTGAGCGGAATGAAACACTGGCATAACCTAGCAACACACAACAACAATATTAGCAATTTGGTAGTAAACAAAGACTGCAATATATGATACTTAAAACTAAATCATGAACCCTATACCTAGTTAGGGTTGCAACCATAAGACTACTCCTTGAAGAGGAAATTATCACAACATTCTTTGTGTGCCTAGAAGTTGAGAACACAAACAGGGTAGGAACATATTAAGGGGAAAAACTATTTATTGGAAAACAAATTTCAGAGTAAGCAAGATGAACCTGTGAGAGAACTAGAGTTGTGGGTCGAAGCTAGGAGACTGCTAGAATGAGCGTAAGTGCTGGAAAACACCCCTCAAAGAATGGACCAAAAGGATAAGTATGTGCCCATCACCATTGGATAATGAAATGTTTCTGAGGACCGTTGATGGATGCATACTCTCGAGGTAGTAATAACAGCTATAACGCAAGGCGAAGAGCCCAAAACCTTGCTCTCACCAACTCACGAGTAGCCAGGTCTACCAAATTAGGTCTCTAATTCATAGCCTTGTACTACGTCAGGACTATTGCATCAATGTATATTGTAGTTCATTTATATATCAATAGAAATAACTTATGAACTTGAAGTAAAATATTTCACTCCGAATGTGACAGGTGTATTAAATAAATTTAATGTTTTATATATATATTTTGACATAGTATGAACATATTAAAATCATCATTTTTTTTTTTTAATTTTCTCCTTATTATATTAATTATTATGTTTAGAGACGTGACAACATGATAGCCTTGAAATATCTGGTAGAACCTCGGTTGACAATTAAATGTGGATTGGATGAACTGCATGATTCATACTTGAACACCAACATTTTTGCATTGTTGCCAGGGAGGCTATAAAAGGTGTGAAAATATGACCAATATTGACCACAGGACTAATCGCTGATCATGGGGAAGGAAGCTTACACCTTGCTCCAGGTCTTGAGTATTAGGTCATTTGGTTGTTTGGTTTCTTCTTTTTCTTGTCTTTTTAGGATTATTATCTTGTCTTGGGGAAGGAACGTTTTATCACCTTGCTCTAGATTTGGAGCCTTAGATTTATTTGTTCTTATTTCCTAATTATTATTCTCTCATCCTAGGAAGGGAAGCTTTATTTTTCACCCTATTTCAAGCCATGAACTTAATTTTTGTGATTTTCTTATTTTCTTTCTTTTGTTTTCTTTAGGGGCCACTATCTCGTTCTAGGGAGGGAAGTTCTTATCCTGCTCCAGGTCTTGAGCTTTTAATTTTCTTGAATTTTTCCATTTTATTTCTTGATTGTATGAATAGCGACACTAATAAAAGGGGAAGAGGGGGACCCTTGAAAAGAAAATGGGTTGATTTGGGAAGAAAAACCTACATCCAGGAGATCATCTCAAGGGCTAAGTCTAGAGCATCATCACAAGCTGCTGCTAGGGTAAGATCTCATATGAGATATGGGGGACAATTAGTTTCATAACCAAACCCTCCCCCAATAGCAGAAGAGCAATTCAAGGAAGAAGAAGTAGCAAGTAGAGTATCTTAGGAGCTGCATATTGCAAGTTTGGATGAAGAATATTTGAGGGAATTCTAACACCATTTGATCAAGGGAGTGTTGTTAAACAACTTCAATCGCCTATTATAAAATAACTAGAGCCAAAACCTGTTGACATTCCAAGTGGGTATTGGCAGACATTCATGGCTCCTCCAACTTCTTCAATTGAATTTCCAATTGAAGATATCAGAGGTGATGCACCTATGAAGCCTACTCCTTTGACACCACTACCTAATTTCCATGGTATTTCTTCTGAGGATCTGAACGCATTCCTGTTTGATTTTGATGTTGTTTGTCGGGGGTGTGATTTTATTTCTGATGCTCAAAAATTAAATATATTCCCTGCTACTTTGAAAGGCACAACGTTGAGATGGTTAATGGGATTAGGAGGAAACTCTATTACTACATGGGATGATATGAAGATGATTATTTTCCTTGAAAAATATCAGGACTACCATAAATCCCGAGATGTGAAGGAAGAGATTTTTAAGATTATGTAGAAAGAGGATGAGAATATGGAAGATTTTATGGAATGATTTCAGTATAGTTTGCAAAGATGAGGCCACAGTGACTTGGATAAGAATATCTTGAAGATTATCTTTCTCAAAGCATTGAGGGAGGAATATCTAGAGCTATTAAACGTCATAGGACAATGAGATATATCAAAGGAGGAATTCGATACCATTTGTGAATTTTCGTAAGAAGTTTGTACCTTTTTAACCTTCTTGGTGGTAGTCTAACCAATATCCAATGCCCTGTCAACCCTGGTACCCTCAATGTGGTCCAAATTCTTCATGGTCTCAGAATTGGTGTGGACCTCCATTCTCCAAACCTATGCCACAATAGCAACTACAACTGCCTGCTAATTCACCCACTAGTAATCCTCCTCTTCTTCCTCAAGTGCCTGTCCAACCCAATCCAAATACAAATAATAAAGGGGCTCAATAGGTTGAGACACTCAACCTCCCTACATATAGTATTCCCACCATGAAATGTAACAAATTAAATCTTTTATCTGGTAGGGTGGTCAATACTCAAACTTCACCAGTAATTGTTGAACATACCAATGACAAAGTCTTAGAACCAGAACATAGAACAATAGGGGATGAGCCAACAAAAATTCCTACAGAGCAACAAACCCCTTCACAAATTATTGTTACGAGAGGATGTCAGACTACTCTACCCTATCCGAAAATATTATCTTAGAGTAGACAAAGTCCTCATCCTTAATTAAATGTTTTGGGTTAATAATGTAATTTATTTGTCAAAATTTTGTTACTTTGGGCTATGAAGGATGTACTGATTTATGCCAAGACAATTAAAGAATATTGTTCTACGAAACGTAGGAGAAAACTAAAGGACCCAATTACTATTCATGTAATGGGTAAATTATTAGATATCATATTGGGGAAATCTGTACCTGTCAAATACGGGGATCGTGGGAACCTGATCTTGATAATACAAATTAATGGGGCGGTTATCCCAAATGTATTGGTAGATTTCGGGGAAACGATTAATGTTATAACCTCTGCAACTGTGATTACCTTGGGTCTGCAGAACATTAAACCAACTCACACCATCCCAGAATTGGAAAATCAGTCTACAATAAGATCGAGAGGGAATGTGGAAGACATTAATATTTCGGTAGACTCATGGAAGTACCCCGTTGACCTTTTGGTCTTGCAAACTCAATCCCTAGTTGGTGGGAATCCTTCAATTTTAGGAAGACCTTGGCTTACAAACGTAGATTCCTACATTGGGTGTTGTTATCGAAACATGGTAATATCCAATGGGGAAGTTACAAAGAATCTTATCCTTTACCCCCCTGTAGAAGTAATTTCATCAAATAAACCCAAATTTACCTTAATAAAAAAGTCTTTACCTTCCAAAGATCCTGAATTTGAGAATGAAATAGTTAGACCCATCCTTACCATTAGCGAGGCTCTCTATTTTAAGGATGAAATGAGGGACAATGCCCTTAGCACTTTTCTCACCAGTGTCAACTTTGTTTCTAATTCAACCCATGTGCTGTGAGAAATTGTCATGAGTTGCAATGTTTAGGAAGATATTGAACCATAAACTAAATTAGAAAACATTCTTGAAATTGTACCTCGTAATAGTGTTCTTGTAGAAATTGAACCAGGGAAAACATTTCATATTAATCCTGACCTTTCACGCTGCCAATCTGAAAAACTGTTGAAAGTTATTTGGGAACATAAAGAAGCCTTTACTTGTGAGTATATAGATATGAAAGGCATCCCTCCTCATTTATATACTCATCATATATACATTAAAGAGGAATTCAACTTATTAGGTAGCTACAAAGAAGAATGAATCATGCCTTGAAAGACATTATCAAAGATGAATTACATAAGATATTAGATGTGGGTTTTATTTATCTCATGTCAGACAGTCAATGGGTTTCCCCACTAGCCATTTTTCCTAAAAAGAATGATAGTGGTAGATTTGTGTCGATTACAACAAGCTAAACAAAGCACCTCAGAAGGATCATTTTCCCTTACCCTTTATTGACCAAGTTCTTGATACATTAGCCGGGAAGGAGTTTTTCTCCTTTCTAGATAGGTTTAGCGGATACAACCAGATACAAATAGCTCCTGAGGATAGGGATAAAACTAGCTTCACATGCCCTTAGGGAACCTTTTCCTACCGAGTCCTTCCATTTGGCCTCTATAACTCACCTGCTACCTTTCAAAGGTAAATTATTAGGAATTTTCTCTCATATAGTTAATGATAGTGTTGAGATTTACATGGAACATTTTACCCCATACAAGGATTACTTTACAGAAGCTTTGAGAAAATTAGAGAAGGTACTTGAAAGATGAAAACAAACACATGTTTCTCTTAGTATAGTCAAATTTCATATGATGATGACAAAAGAGATAGTGTTGGGACACTTGCTTTCAACTGCAGGAATTCATGTTGATCCTACAAAGGTAGAGGTAATCTTAAAATTTCCTATGCCTAAGACACTGAAATAGGTACGCAACATTATTGGTTATGCTAGCTATTATAGGTGTTTCATAGATTTTTTTTCCAAAATATCACTCCCACTTTTTCAATTACTACCTAAGGATGCAAAATTTGTGTGGGCAGGTGAATGTGAAGCAGATTTTGTAGAAAATCAAACAACTAGTCTGCAAGGATCTGATATTATGCATTCTTGACTGGAAGTTCCCGTTTCACATATCTACTAATGATTCTCAAACAACAGTAAGGGTAGTTTTTGGGCAATAGGAGGACAAGAAACTGTACACGATTTACTATGTCAGCAAGAAGTTGACCCCTGCTGAATTAAACTATATGGTAATTGAAAATGATTTCTTGGTCATCATTTATGTTGTTAATAAATTTTCGCATTATATCACAAGGTATCCTACTTTCGTGCACACTGATCATACAACTATCATGTATCTAATGAACAAAACAATAACCCTTGGTTGTGTTACAATATGGTTTTTATTAATTCAAGAATTTGATGTTACCATTTTAGACAAACCAGGGAAAGATAACGTAGTTGTAGATTTATTTTCTAGGATGGATGCTCGTGATGAAGGTACGCCTATAGAGAATATTTTTCCATATGAACATCTTTTTGAAATTTCTACTCACACTTTGTGGTATGCAGATATTGCTAACTTTCTTGTTACAGGAAAGGTGCCTCAACACTTGCCTTACAGAGAACAACGAAGATTATCCATCATAGTGCTCTTTATTAATGTATAGAGGGATATCTATTTTACACAAGATCTAACTAACAAATCTGATGCTGCATAAGTGGTGATGACATCTATGATGTCCTGAAGGCTACTCATGATGGCCCCTGTGGGGTACAATTTGCATATAAGAGTACATGTCATAAGGTGATACAAATGGGATACTATTGGCCTTCTATTTTTCCTGATGTAAGAAAATATGTTAGAGGGTGTGATAGTTTCCAGTGAATGGGTCAGCCTGGTTGGAAAGAAAAAATGTCATTACAGCCCTAACTAGATCTCGAGCCCTTTGAAAAATGGGATATCGATTTCCTTGGGCCATTTAATCTTCCTTGACATTAAAAATATTACATTCTGGTTTGCACAGATTATGTGCCAAAGTGGGTAGGGGTCAAGGCTATTATGAAAGAAACGGAACAGGTTGTCTCAAACTTTTTATTTGAAGAAATTATTGCATGGTATGGAGCTCCTAGACAGATAGTTTCAGATGGAGGGGCACAATTTACATCACATCTGATAGTAGGACTTATGAAAAAATATGGAATCAAGCACACGGTAACATCTCCATTTCACCCTTAGGTGAATGGTCAAGTCGGAAGCACAAAGAAGTTACTAGAGAATATTCTTACAAAGCATGTAGTGAACCATCGCTAGAATTGTGCTGAAAAGATTCCTGAGGCACTGTGGGAGTATAGAACAACATGGCGGAACACAATAAGGTTTTCACCATATGATATTCTCTATGGGAAATCCCCTTTGTTTCGAGTCAAATTCAGAATTAAGATGCTCACAACAACCTTTGAAGTAGGTTTAGATCTTTCAGAAGCCTAGAGACACCGACTGGAATAGTTGACTGAGTTGGATGAAATTAATTTGGTAGTTGTCCAGAACATTGTTGCAATCAAATAGTAGCAAACTAAATGGCATCATAAATTTATTAGGAAAAAGGTGTTTCAAAGAGGGGATTGGAATTACTCTATGATTCTTGGTTCAAGGATTTTTAGAGAAAACATTGCTCCAAGTGGATGGGAGCATATGAAGTTGACACATTGTTCGATAATGGGATCATTAGACTTATAAAAATTGATGAGGCACATGCTCCCTTGATCATGAATGGAAATCACCTCAGATTATATCACCGTCCAGCTTCAAGGGACTCCTTTCTTAAATATCTGTTTGATAACTTTGGTTTTGAATTTATTACTATAGGGAATTCCTCCTCTGCACCCCTAATCTAAAAAAGAAGAAGAAAAAGAAGAATAAGAAGAATATGTGTATTTGATATAATAAGATATTGCTACTACTTTATCACTCTTTTTCCTGTACGTATCTCGCTGGTGCTATTACTTGTCTCATGCTATTACTCTGGTGGCAATTTTGTCTAAGCACCTCACTAGTGCCATTACTCCTTCGATGTTGTTACAATGTTCGTGGTGATTTTTCCTAAGTACTTCACTCGTTTTGTTACTCCTCCGGTGTTGTTACTCTAACCATGATGATTTTGTCTAAGTACTTCACTAGTGCTATTACTCCTCCGGTGTTGTTACTCCATCAATATTTCATCTAAGTACTCGGTGTTGTTACTCCTTCGATGTTGATACTCCTCCACTACTATTACTCAGTCATGATTTCATCTAAGTACTTGGTGTTGTTAATCCTACGATGTTGTTACTCCTTTGATGTTGTTACTCCTCTAGTGTTGTTACTCCATCACGATTTCAACTAAATGTTCAAGCGTGTTGTTACTCCTCCGGTGTTGTTACTTCTTGGGTGTTGTTACTTCCTTTAATGTTGCTACTCCTTCACTGCTGCTACTCCGTCAAGGTAAGTCGCCAAGTACGTCCCCGATCGACTTTTGTTGATTTGATTAATAATTCATGTGACATGACTTGATATGATTGTGGATGTTCATCCCCTAGTTGGGGGGAGGTACTATAATAAATGAAAAGATGCCATAATTAAATTACAATAATGATTTGTTATCATCATTACCAAACCTTGTGATAAGTACGTACACTCCATGATTTCCAACATACCTTGCATGGTTACCCATACACATCGGGACTTGAAGTTAGTACTATTGTACTAATGAATGGTCCTTTATAATGCTGCAAAGTAATTACCATTAGTATCATCCATTATTACCATTATCCAACATGATTTTTCCATATTTCATTATTACCCTCCCAGATTTCACTCTAACTACACCCCATCGCTATCACAACTCCTTCACTACAAATCTACCTGCCGACACTGCTCCTCGATGATCTTCTATCACTCTAGGTGCTATTATAGAGTAGTTGCAGAATGGGTGGGTAGAATATGAGACACGAACCAAAAATCAAAGAGGAGGTCCAACGCAATGCAAATGTTTGGCAGTTCTTCTTGGATGCAGGATGGCATGTATATTTGGAGAGGCTACAAGGAGTTGACAAAGCTATTATAGTTGAATTTGCATTAAATATAGAAGGAAAACATTATAGAGTTTGTGGGCTGGATAATTTGGTCATGGAGGAAACTATCTCGATTGTCAATGGGTTGTAGCGAGGAGGTAAAAAATGGTTCTCTCGGAAGTCTCCTCTTCTGGAGTTTCCAGAATTTTTTTTGCAGGCTAGGGAGACAATGGTCCAGAAAGGAAGAGGGTATGATCATAAGTCTGCCATATGCATGGGGTGACATGGCATATTTTTTTATGAAGTATGTTACCTGCGAAGGTTGTTTCTCTATGTTATTTGAATATCATTTCAAACTCCTTGCATGCCTTCAGTTTCGGCATGCGCAAGTTCATTCTTTAGACATGCCATACTTCCTATGGAGAAATACTCACTTGATGGAGCAATATTCTCACTAGTATCGATAACCATTAACAGTTCTCACAAATCATGGGTTTGTAAGATTATTGGTGGTGCATGCTCTGTCTTCAACCTCTGTGGTTTGGCCACAATTCACTGAGCTAGTGGAGAAAGAACTTGTGTGTATGTTTCCTGCAAGGGAGGAGGAAGAGAGACTTAGCAATAGAAGAAGAGGCCATAGATGAGGTTGTTCCAGTGTCACTTGTTGGCCCAACAAATATTTATGCAATGGAGATAGAAGAGAGTGCAACCGACACTGCTCCACAAGAACTAGTGTCAACTACCATTTTAAAAAGGAAATCACCACCCTTGGATGCAGTTATAGGTGGTGCTAACACACAAGAACCAACATTACCTGTCCAAGCAATTAAAAGATCCTTTGGTTGAAAATGTAGGTGGTTCTAACACACAAGAACCAACACCACTTGTTCAAACAATTGAAGAACCTTTGGTTGAAAGTGTAGGTGGTGCTGACACATAAGAACCAAAACCACTTTTCAGAGTAGTTGAATAATCTCTGGATGAAAATGAAGGTAGTCCCGCCACACAAGAACCAACACCACTTGCTCAAATGGATGTGGCACCTTTGGAGGAAACAGGCACCACAATTGACATTGCTCCATAAGAACCAGTTTTAGTTGTTAGGAAAAGGCACAATTTGGAAGATGCATAGGGAGAAGGAGAAAAAAGGAGCACAGAAAAAATAGTGCACATAGAAGAAGAAGGAGGGCCTACATCAACAAGCATTGAGAGAATGAAATTTGATGAAATTATTACTCGCTCTCCTTTTCTTTCATATTTTCCACAAAGGGCAAGGAAATATCATTCCTCTTGACGCATGGCAAAAGAAGAAGCTTCTCCCCTGATCCTAAAATTTGTTGGGAAATCTAAAGGAACCATTATCAACATTGTTACTCAAAAACCAGTGCTGAATGCTGAAAGAATTGAGCAAATTGAAGGTTTGGTGGTCAACACTGTCACACAAGAACCAGTGCTGACCGAAGGACAAAATGAGCAAGTTATGGATGGTACTACTTCTATAGAGACCATTCCTCAACAGATGGAGGACGATGTTACTCATAAAACTAACCCAAAAGGGTTAGAGATGATTTCTAAGTAGATGGAAGAGGATTTCACTGATACAACTAACCCATAAGGGCTAGAAGCTGTTCTTGAATAGATGGAAGAGGATGTTCGTGAAACAGAGCAACTGCAAGAAGAGGGTATCAAGGACACTACTCCACAAGACCTTGCAACGAATCCAGAGCCACATAGGGAGGATGTAGAGACTCTGATATATGAAGAGGGAGATGGCAGGTCTGTTCCCCAAGTCGAGGAACAAATGAAATAAATTAGAGTAAAGCAAGAACCAGTCGATGAATATGTCGATTCCCACCCACTGAACCGTGGACTGGCTGTGAGACCTATGGAGGAAGTTGTTATAAAATAATAGTTCATTGAGAAATGTGTGAAAATGACACCCCCTCTAAAGGAAAGATATCAATCACAATTTAGAGAGAATATGGAGTTGAAAATAAAAATTAAAGATTAAGGAAACAGATGGGGTGCTTCGGAAGAAGAGTGAGGAAGCATAAGAAAAACATTATGAAGCCCCAACCTAAAACTATTTCACTGGAAACATAGACTTAAGATAGGCCAATGAATTCATTAGCTACACAGACAATCATTTTTGCATGTGATTGAAGCATGAGAGTTTGTTATGACAACAAAAATTCAAAAGTGGAAGGATACACTAGCTCCCCTTCAACAGGGGACCATTCCCTTAGAATCTCATTGTGAAGGAATAAGGGAATTTCATGAGAAATATGTGAGAATAGTCCTTGGATACATAGAATAGATAGAGAAGGCAAAGCAGAAGCAGGAAAAATAGCATAAGCGAATTGAGGAGCTAAAAGAACATGTAAAACTATTAAAGGCTGATAAGGAAGAAATGTTTACTTTGGCACAAGAGGTAATGGCTTGGGGACACCTTGCTCATAGATATGCTTTGTTCCTTCATAAACATGACCTATTCTTTTGTTTAGAGAGTATCCTCCAGGATCTTAGTCATGAGAGGGAAGATTCAGTGTAGTTTTTGTGCATCTTGGGATGCCACAATAATTTGGATCAGCACTTGATGTGAGAATTTTACATGCACGATTACTTTCTGGCCAATGATCAACCATTTAACCCAATTCCATATGTAGGAGACATTCAACTAAGAGCCTTTACCTCCTACATAGTCAATTAGGTTAAATGGAAAAAGGCCTTTGACATGTTTGAAGAAAATCAGGCAAATAGGCCACTTGTCCTCCGGATGGAGAATTTCCAATCTGTAAATGTTTATAACATGGACGAAACCCTCTTAAAAATCAAGGGACAAAAATGATAGATGTTGGCAACCCAGAAATGGTACATTGACATATGCACAAAACAAATATTCGCTTGTCATAAGGAGGCCCAGGATAACTGCTAGAAATTGTGGATGCTATCGTCATCAACCATCAGAATATGCAAGCCTTTTGGGGCCCCCAATTTCGTTCAGGCTTTATACATGGTACCTCAGTATATTGCATGCATGCAACATCGTGGGGTCTAATGGATTGGTTTGAGGTTTCGATTTCCCATTATCTGGCTTCGAGAAATACACTCCCTCTTACGAGGTAGATGAGGATCCATGGAAAGTGGTCATCCAGATAGATGGATATAAGCCTCCAAGAACAGAAATGGTTGTAAAATACAATATTTCACAACTTCATTCTCGTCATCACGACTCCAACCCATATTTGCGTAGGCGACGAACTGCATGAGGACATGCAGTAAGGTCAGTTGGGGGGAGATGTTGGTGCCCAGATTTGCATACTCTTACTCACCTTTTTACCTTGTCATTTTTATCCATTTCACGATAATATTGGTTAATCTATATCTTAAAATGCACACGTATACCTCTTGTCATGTATTTATGGATTATTAGTCAATGAAGCACAGTCGTAGGGAATTATTACCTAAGTGGATTGCTAATTTAGTTATTTCTATAGATTTGAAGGGAGAATGACCACGACCATGATTCACTAGATGATATCGTCAAAGGTTGCAGTGCTATCCTTGGATATTGGCTACAACAGTGAATCAATATTTCGATTGAAACGTTGCTATATTTTACATTATGTTTCATTCTGAAACCACCATGCAATTAAAGGCAGATCGTGTCGTGATTCTAGGAGCTATATTATTGATAAATTGTACAAAGTAGAGTCGCGGGCTGTAAAATTTTTCATTGTTGAGAGTCATTAAGGTTACATGAGAAATACTCTAACGTAGTGTCTGTAATAACATACTTGTAATACTTTTTTGATTAGTAACCGTTTGATATTTTGAGCAAATTGTGATTCATTGATCTTGCCACAACCCTGATCAAGGAGTTCGGCTCACTCCCCTAACCAGGTGCTGCTAGGTTAGATGTGTGTTTAGGTTTATTTCTACGAGTTCATTATTGTTGTGAATGCTTATTAGTGTGTTGTTGTGAGTCCTAATTGGTGTTACTGTTGGTTGCAGTTAGAGTTGTGATTTGTTGTTACTCTTACTTGCGGTTACAATATTGCTTGTTGTTACACATTGATGAATTTATAGCTAATGTTAAATGTTGGGTAGGGAAAATGTGGCCTACACATACAATGCACACTAGCCTTGAAATATCTAGTAGAACCCGAAGTTGACAATTAAATGTGGATTGGGTGAATTGCATGATTCATACTTGAACACCAACAAATAGCTATATAGATTTTTCATTTAATTGATTCCTCTTACTTATTAATTTACTTTCCCCTTAGTCATAGTAACATATATGGCCTCTAGATCACCCTATCATTTCAGGGTATTTTCTATGGAGCAATTATTCAAGGTAAGCATTTTACTAAGCTAAAATTTCCTTATCTTAATTACTTATTTTATTTTGGTCGTGATTTTAACTATGTTCTTTCTTTTGTTGTATAGAGTGAGGCACCCACACTGACATATCTACAAGGTAGATAAACTGATTTTTGGAATTCATTTTATGGAATTTGGACAATACATTTCCACATTTTTAAGCTCCCATTTGGGTTCTTATATGTAGTGTTAATTTAGTTAATAACGGTTCGCACCCGAGAGCTCGAGGGGTTTTGAATGTCCCCCATTGCTATGTGATAGTTGTTGTAGATTTATGGATTTAGTGCAGAGCCTAATTATTTAGAGAAGGACTTGTACTCATGCTTGTATATTCTTATCCTCATTATTTAACCTATTTTGTATACATTTCCTAGTTATTCATGGGATTTTAATCTTCATTGATGAATGTTTGTTCCATGTGTGGTCCCTCCAATTTATAAAACAATATGTTGGTTCATCTTGGACTTTAGTTTACTTCTCTTTTGTTCTATTTTCAATACACAGAGTCTTCCTTTTTGCATTTACAAGTCATCCACTATCTCAAGTTATCTACTTGTATGGCTACGCCAAGGAAATCCGGTGAGCATATGTAGTTTGTGTTACCATAACCCAATGCTAGGGTTTTCTTAACTTATTTTGTAGATTAAATTTAAACCGAGTTAGAATTTTGTATTAGAGTTGTTTTTAGAAGTCACATTTTGACTCTAGTTTTTAATGTGATACATTGCTATTATGAATTAGATGTTTATCATATTTACAATTTCTGACATCTTTTGAATATGCAAACGATATTTGCATAATTTGTCTTAATATTTTGATATTCTAGAATTCAAGATACTATGGTTTATAGTGTCAATTTCCCATTTCCCTAGAAATGGTTTGAGCTTCCCATATATAAAAATTGTAACGCAAGCATCTACAATTATTCTAGAATGTTTAAGAAATTTTTTTCCTTTGTTTTATTTGCATTTAATTGAATGCCTCATTAAATAATCTCCACATTATTTTTTATTAATATTATTTTATTAACTGCCCTATGGCTACCCACATGTTTATAATGGTAGAGTATCTAGGTCTCTTTCTCCTACTCCGTTTTATTTTTTGTAGTTTCCTACCTTTTTCCTATTTATACTCTTTCATTTAAGAACAAGTATTCATCTCCCTACACCTATGCAATCTCTTCTTCCACTATTATTACGGTAAGTCTATCTTCCATTATTCATTACTACCATAATTCTATTGGATTATAAAGGATATATTCAATAGATCTTAATTTTTTTGGGAGAATATATATTTTTATTACCTACATCCATGCTTAGAATATTACATAGCATTTTAATTCTTTTTCATTTCTTACAAACAAATATGTCTAATATGTTTAAGGATAGGAATAACTTGGAATCCCCTACTTCTATTCTAAAACGAATTAATTCCATTCAACATACAGGCTTTTTATTCATTGATCTTAACTGAAATTCTAGTATTGTTAAATCAATATTCTATTTCTTATCGTTGTTTACTTTAGCTAAACATATGTTTCTAAAATGTGTTCCCATCCATTTAATTACGTATATCCTTTTATCCAGGAGTTATCCATTGAGCAACACATTAATACATACATACACACACCACAGATATATAATATATTATATATAGTATATATATATATAATATATCTATATATATATTTATATTATATATATATATATTATATATATAATAATTATAATTTTTATGCTAGGTAAACTCTTGTCCAACCTCATCCCCTGCCATTTCATGCATGCATTCATTACCTAACTTCTTTCTTTTATGCGAATCAACTCATATATAAAATTCAGTACCAATTAATTTCTATCTAAAAGTAGTTTGCGAGGATATAACCTATCTTCACGTACAATTGGAATAAATACGCAATATCTATCTCATTACAAATCTACAACCATCAGTCGTTAATTCCAATTGATGTGTACATAAATCATAATATGCATGCAACCACCACCTATGCAATTAGTTTCATCTATGCATCATCTATCTATTGTTATTTGTTCAATAATTTCATCTACTATGCATGCATTTGGTAATTTATATACTAATAACTATTAAATATAGAAATACAGACAATTATATATGCAAAATCTTACTGTAAGAGTAGAATTATTTTATGAACACTTATATTAATTTGATAATATAAGATAATAACATAGGTAAGTATAGTTGATTATGCATGCAAAACTAAATAATCCCTATTATTCTATAAATCCATAGCAATAAATAGTTCAGAATTAACAATAGAATAGGAACAAAAGTACATCTAACCGTAAACACTACTTAGGGAATACTCAAGAATAGAGCACATTCCACCAAAACATGAACTATCATCAATAGTTCAACCCGAGCTAAGACCTTCTTGCCTTCAAGAATCAACCCCCCCCCCCAAAACCATTTTCTTCATAAATAATTTTAATTGATAGATTTATTCCCAATAGATATTTAGTAGCCTATTGCTTTAAGATATTCCAACATTTTGCCTAGGCCTTTTATTTTTATTTTTCTCAAAATTATTTTTTATTTTTCTTTAAAGCACGTATTTCTCTCCCAATGTTCTTTATTCCAACCCACCTAGGATTTCTCTCTCTCCAACTAAGTGATTAACATAATCTTTCTCTTCCAATATGTTAATATTTTTAATTATTTTCTACTAGGGAATTTTAGGAGACTTTTAGGGAAGGTCCAACATGTGGAATGTTACCACCAAAAAAAATTCATAAGTTGGAAAAAAGTATTCTAAAACTCTTGTTTTCTTTCCTGAATATTTCCAAGCAATTTGTTTATAATAATAAAAATGCTTACATCCTAACATAATTTGCATTTTATCTTCCATAGACATTACATCTCATAATAGTAAAAAAGCCTAAAAATAGCTAGTATCTAAAAATGAAAAATGTAGGGGTGTTACATCTTCCCCCCTTGAAGTAAACACCGTCCTCAATGTTTCCTCAATTTCATTTTTTCTTTCTAAAGTTCAAAAGGAAATGCATCCTACATTTCTTTGCATGTTTCCATACATGTTGAAGAGGTGATTTACATTTGCATCCCTCAAATGATTATCAACCTTAACCCAACAAAACTATCAAAATGCACCCCACAAGATTAGCAACATCGATATAACATAACAGCTATACAATAGGTCCCTTTTTTATATTTATTCACAACTATGCCAAGTGACATGGATGCCATTTAATATGAAACTTAGAACATGGGATTGCTAATTTCCTTTCATATCATTTACCCAAAGGAAAAAATAACTAAGGACTACTTATCTCGCTCCTTTTTTATGATCCATTCTAGTGGATTGCCACACAAGGAAAAAAGTATATTTTATGTTTTTAGTTCCATACTATCATATCAAATATTCATCAATGATGCATATATTAACTGTAGGACAACCTAATATCTCTGCCACTTTTATGGACATTACATTATCGTCAATTCCACTACAAAGTCGACTTAGTCAATTCCATTTTAATTCTTCAACCACTTGTTTCCATACCTTTTCATATGCCCACAAAAGTATGAAGAAAATAAAATAAGGAATTCAAAATACCGAGATAGATAACTAAGGGGTATATTGAAATACTTAAGTTTCATGGTCAAAACAAAAAAATGTAACTTCAAAGATCTACAACACTCCTTTCCCTTTTACACCTTATCTATTATTTTCCTTTAGCTCACTCCCTTAAGTTCTTTAGTTTGGCCCACACTGCGAGTTATTAATGAAGATTACCTTCATCTTATTCCTGTGTATAATCACATAATCTCCCTCCCCTACATTTCCATGTGAAATGACTATCTTAACACACAAAATGTTAGTATAATTGTTTTCATTGATTTCGAAATACCTTTTGACACATCACACATAAATATGTGCATGTGTGTGTGTGTATGTGTGTGTATGTGTGTCTACACACAGAGATGTGTGTGAAAATGTATTTAGAAATTGATGAAAACAATTATACTAACATTTTGTGTATTAGTATAACAATACATCAACTATCAAAAGCTAAGTTTAAGGATTTCCCTTCATAGCTATGGATGCACCATTCCACTGTAAACTTTTCTTCTTGCTTGTTTTTCTAAATCAATTGTATTATTATTATTATTATTGGAACTTCAATTAACATTTCCAATCTATCTAGTTTCATTATTCTAATCAGCCTTTAATTGAAAACCATTTATTCAACTACTTTTTACGGTCATTTTGATTCAATAAAATGTAATTTTTGAAATTTATAATGAAACAAAAACACTAATATTTAATCCCATACAAAATTGAGACCATTTAGTACTTAATATTGATGCCAATTATTGCAGTACTCAACAAACACCATTATTGTTAGAATTAGAATAATAAATAATGGGGACCCTTTAAATTTTTAGAAATAAATCCTTTCCTATTTTAATAAAACAAGACAAGTTTTAAGTTTATACCATTTTTTATAAATAAAACAAGAAAATCTTTTAAAAAGGTATATTAAGAAATAAAACCCTTTTTAGGCCTTACCTCCTTTTCATAGTTCTTAGGAAATAATAAGCAAATCTAAGAAATCCAGTTAAACTATATTTTCATTGAAAAACCTTTGAAAACATCACTGATTATGAATCATTGATAATGAACTGTCAATAGAGAACTGTCGATTGTGAATTGTCGATAGGGATATTAGATTCCGTCAATTACTGATGTCACATTTCGTCAACTAAGATATGTCGATATCACATTTTGTTAACTCCCAGCGTTCTGATATCTCAAATCCTGCATCGTGATTCATGACCAATCAACATAATATCGAAAATTGCATGTCGCAAAGTCATGTTCATATGGCTTGATAGCGAAATGTTAATAAATCAATTTTCCAATATAATGACAAATGTGAACATCACGTGAACAAATGTTTGAAAATTAAATGGCCACTCTGTGTGTTTATAGTATCGAGGTTTTTAAGCAATTTGTAGGCATATAATTACTGCTTGTCCTAAAATTCTACCCTACATAGAGACGGTACGATGGGTCATTGACCATCTAGATATTACAGAGAGAGATTTTATGACTCAGAAGTGGGCTGAGGACTTAAGGAAAATGTATCATTTTCCCCTACCACAGAAAAAGTATGATACTCAATTTGTCAAGAAGTTCATGCAAGAGAAACTGAACCAAGTAGATCTTATCAGAGAATGGAGAAGGGACCCAAGGAAACAAAACTGCAAAGACAGGGGTATGTATTCATTAGCCTATATTATTGGTCCTTTCTCTCATATTGTTGCTATGAGGTGTCTTCTCTACAGTTAACCCAATACACATAAATTCTCAGAGGAATAGGTGTTGCTAATAGAGGCCACATCGATGGCTGTATCATGGATTGCGAAAATATTTTGTCCAATAATTTAAATACTCAAATCTGTAGTCATAGACATAACTGTAATGTTATTCAGAGGACTCCTCCCCCTTTCATTATTAGTGCCTATATCATGGATGTTATTTGTTTTTCTTATGATTTCCCATCTCTAAGATGGAAGTGGACAATTGAATAACCTACCCCTATTCATGTTTACCTTGGTATCCTATGGGAAACTAAGTATAATCCTCATTTTTATAAAATCTGTCATGAAATCATACACAAAGAGGTCTTTGGTAGCAAAGCACCTAGACTCTTTGCATAAGCTAATAGAAACTTAAACCCATTAGGAAATTGGTTTTGGGAAGAATCATTTACTTATATTCAAGTTTTTGTAAGCCTTTCCCACCCTCATGTTTGTCCTCCTTTTGTCCCAGATAAATTACTGGCCAAAGAAATTTCCTACCAAAGAGTTGGTAATGGCTTGGCTAAAGTGCTCAAGGATGCCAGGAAAATTATTTGAACTCCTTTTGTTATTTCTTATGGTACCTATATGTTGTAAAATTTCAAACATGCTCAGCTTGAAATTGGCCAAATCAGAGTCTTTGGTTTTTTAACCATTCCAAACAGGAAATACAATCCCAATGGGGTTTCGAAAGATGTCACGGAGAAAGCAAGAATCAAGCAGTTTTCAAGTGAGCCTCATAAGTTTGATGATTTTTTTGATATGGTTGCAAAGTATTCTATGGTTGAAAAGTTGGTGAGAGAATGTCTAACTCTAGAAGAATTGATTAGGTTCAAACAGTATCATAATCGGAGAATAATCCATCTGCCAGAAATTTTGTTAAGGCAGCCTCAAGAGAATCCTAAAGTTTCAAATACATCAACCACCTCTTCGCGGAAGCCAACTATTTCCCAAGTCTCGCAGATAAATAATGCAACTGTTGAACAAACAATGAATGTCACAGAAGAAAATAAGTTGTATTAAGTGTGGTAGGAGTTTAATCATGTCTTATGAAATGAAGAAACTCTGGATGTGAATAATACAATCAACAAAGAAATAGAACAGGCTCTAGAAATTGAAGAGACTACCTCATTCACTATTGAGGCTCCTGAAAAGATTATTGTTCCTTAGACTCCCAGAAATACTACAGTTGCTAAGGTTTTCAATAAAACTACTATTGTTGAGGATATGGAAATTATGGCAACATTTCCTACTTCAAAGATAGTCCTAATAATTGAAGAAATCTCTCCTTTGGATATATTTTATAGTTCAAAAAAATAAATCAGTAATGAGTAGGTCAATAAAGAAGAGAAAGATGGAACAAGCACAAGAATTAGTTTCAAACCAGAGTCCTTTTCAAGTTCTCTAGAAAGGAACCCAAAAAGCCCATGACTAAGAGTTAAACAAACTTTCACAATTTGCAGGAGCTTATGCTAGTGATACTATTGATAAAGAAATGGAGATTTAACTACCTTTGAAGGAAAAAGACAAGAGGATTATTCAGTTAGAACAAGGTATCCATAATCAAAGGCAGGTGATTATTTAGTTAGATCAAGGTATCCATAATGAATGGCAGGTGATTATTGAGTTAGAACAAGGTATCCATAATGAAAGGTAGGTGATTGACCAACAATGGCAAGAAAAACTTGCCAAATTACATAAAACTTTTAATGACTTAAAATCGTATTTTGAATTTGAAATCAAAGACAAAGATACATAGCTACAACAACTACAACAAATATTAACCACTTGAATGAAAATCCACAAATAAATGAAGCCTAAAAGGAAGGAGGAGAATTGACTACACTCCTTACAAAGCAACATGTTGTCTTTTGTCACAAATTAACTTTAATTCATGGTTTTTGTAAGACTAGTGATTCTTTAGTTAATCAGTTGTCGATGTGTGGAAATTCTATGAACAAATTGATCATAAAATCTTTGAGCATATAGATAGGAAAGATAATGCTAAAGAAGATAAAATGATCTTCCTCAGATCAAAGAATCTCAAAAGGATATAGTTTTTGGTGATTGGGATATCTAAATGAAACAAGCAGAAATGGCTATTATCAGAGCCATAAAATTTGCTTCAAACTTCACTAAATATATTAGCTATACCTTATTGCATGCCAATCTAATACAGGAATTCCAAAAGGACACCTTGCGAGATATCAAAGCTCTGAAGTAGTCATGGAAGAAAACCTCCAAGAATAAGGTCAAAGACATCCAAAGTTTATCAAAAGTAAACCTTGAAGGTTATTGACATTTCTAGGTGAAAGTACATAGTCAATGGCTAGTGCTGAGGTTTACTCAACTTCTTTGAGCACCGAGTAATGTACTATTTATGGGGCAGATGCACATGCAACCGATTCATCCCCAACAACTAAAGCCAATAAAGAACATACACAGACTCATAGAACGAATGAAGAACCATCATGAACCACAGTGGTGAATGTATTATTGCAACAAATTGTTATCTTTATCTTTTCTTTATTTTAACTTAGTTTGTTGGAGCTTTTATGAAGACTCTTATTTAGTTTACTATTTTTTAAATATTAATAGGATATTTAAACCCCTTTCATGTATTTAGAAAGGGGCTCTGAATTTTTGATAGACAAGTTTGAACTTGCACTATTGTTTAAATCCAAAGTTATCTAATTGAGAAGTTAAACTTGAAGTTATCTTTTCTATGAGCAGAATAATGATATATGAGGTACTATTATCTTTATATTATTGTTGTGTTTCATTGAGATAGATAGTGAATTTCTTATAATTTATTTGATTATATGAATGTTTTGAAAATAGACATTGTCACTATTGATGTGTAGGATTGTACCATTTTTGATTGTATACAAGATAATGAGAGCTTATATGTGATTAAGTTTTAATCAACTAAATTAATCAATTATTTAATTACTTTAGTTTATCTTATTTGTTTTCCTTTCATAAAGTGTTTAATGATCTATATTGTTGCATGTTTTTTGAAATCTTTTATGAATCACATATAAAGAGATATTATTCCCTTCGAGCAAGTAGGATAAGTTTATTTAGTAATATAATATTTAGCTTTTAAATCATTCCATTAGTCTCGTTTCTATTATTCTATGATATCTATTTAAATGGGAAAATTTTCCCTTTATCCCCAATAAGACCCACCAATTCCAACAAAAAAAGAGGTGCCTTAAGTTCCCAACTGAGTGGTATTCGCCCATGTTGAGGCAAATATTTTTTAGCCTTCAACATGTGGATATTGTTGTACTATTGTATTATTAAACCTAATAGAAGACATGGAGAATGGAGCTAACACCCTAAAGTATTTTAAGACCATGTTCTTTGGGATGTGAGGCTTTGGAAATATAATAGTGAGATGAAATTGATGAGTCTTGAGCATGGTGTGATGTCTTTATTAGAAGACAAGTTGGTTACTATATCTTTCATTATGTCCCATGTAGGTTTAGTTGTTTATTTTGATCCAAGTGTTAATGGCTAAGTATTTTAGTACACAAAACCTAAGATGGGTAAGTATATATGGAGACTAGGACTCTATCCATCTTCCATGCACTTGTGTGATGCAACATGGCACTTGTGTGATGAAACATTGCTAGGTGTGGTAAAACCCAAGAATGAAAATAATGCTAGTGTGAAGAGCACATGTGCTAAAATCTTGTTTAAGCCAAGGGAGGAATTTTTGTTGTTGATGCTAGATTTTTGTGGATCTCTGATGGTGGCTAGAGTTTTCTTGATTTTACCTTGCTATAGTTTGGACACATAGATATTGTACCAATTTTGTGATAAATTTGTTCAAATGTATTTCATTTCTTCTACACATGTATAAAGTATATTGCCATCCAAAATTGTGTGAGTGCAAATTTAATTTTTCTTCTTGCATTCTCTTAATGATTATGTAATTTTCAAGATTTTTTATTCATGTTGATTTTATATAACATAGGGTTGAAATTGTTAAGTGATATAAGATGGAATTTGATGATGAAACGCACATTTATATCCCATAAATTATCGTAATAAAGATATTTTCAGATTTGGTATGAGCTTGGAGAAGTGCACCCTAAGGGATAACATTGATCTCAATTTGTTTGGGACCATCAAATACTCTCTCACTATGAATATACATAAGTGAGATGTCTTTAGAAACCCAATCCAAGAACCTTCAACAATTCAACATGTCTAACTTCTCGCTTCACAATAAGTGATATTGCATTATCATGAGGTAGATGTAAATTCAACCTAACAATATAACACTTCAACATCAAGTAAAAAAACACTTCAATTCACACATACATGAATAAATACACACATACACTCAAAATTGTCTCAAATGTACACATTTTAAAAAAGGGCACAACATGCTCAATATACAAAAGGACACCCATGCCTAAACATGGAAGTATGGCATGTGGTGGCCTATATGGAAAATGATTCTAATATACTAACAACATATTAAGTCAAGCATGATTATTTGGCATATGATGGTGTATATACAAAATGGGTCTCCTGACCACTTCCACTTTCACCATCATCACTTGCATGGTGGAAGTTGGCCTTTATCCTCCTACTAGAAGAAGGAGCTCAACTTTTTTTCTTTTGGGGCATGCTTCTTCATATTTTGTTATTGAAGGGAAGATGATCTAATAAATCATAAGGGTGTTTTCCTCCAATTTAAACAAAAAATGCTTAGACTCCAATTCATCATAAGAAATGAAATCACTTCATATATATATATATAAAATCTCCACCTTAAATAAAATATTTGGTATGGGAGAAATGTTATCTAATAACATTATATTAAAACAAATAAAATAATATTAACCTTGAAAAATGTTCCAATACATAACATAATCAATAATAACAAAAACCTTTCAATGTGTCATAAATAAACATTTCAATGTTCTTTTCAAATAACATAATTTTAAGTCAATTATATATATATAGATATATTATATATAAATAAACTAAAGTAATTGTAAAAAAATTATAATTATAATTTAATTTCAACTTAGAAGACTGTAATTCCTTGGCTAATTAATTTAAAATTTACATGTCACATCTAAATATATTTAATGTTACAACCTACCGTGAAAAAAATATAAAACCTTGAATTTAAATAAAAAAAATCATAACAAAAATAAAATATTGGAAACACACAAATAAACATTCAAACAATGAAGAAAAACTACCCACACTTATTGTAAACACGCAATCATCAAAGTGGCTGAGCCGTATTATAAATCGACAGTCCTCAAAGTGGCCAAGGCACATTATAATCTGACCATCTCAGAGTGGAGAAGGCATCAAAGTGACCCAGGACTTTCATAAACACAAAAAAAAACATTTAACCAATCAGGCGTTATTGCAAGTCTTATTAAGTAAACAGATACGAAGTCTGAGTTTATCTGAATCCATAATCAGTCATGGAGTCTGACTTTATCAGTAACGAAGTCTACACCTACACATCCACTGCCTAGGCGCTCACATGGAAGGCCTACACATCAAGTAACATTATATTCAAGCAATTTTAGGATTGGTAACGCAATACTAGATTAACACAATATTAATATTAGATTGACAACAGATTCAAACAATTTTACCCTCGTCTGGCGGCCCGTTTCCACCGTCACCATCATCGTCTATGGCTATGACAGGAGATAGCAGCAAGAGGGCCAAAAGGCAAATGCCCAAGCAGTCATTGCTATCAACAATTTTTTTTTTCCAAAAAGCTTCGAAGCAGTCATTGCTATCAACCAAAAAAAATATTCCAAAAACAATGAAATGAAACAGTGAAGAAAAGTAGCTGAGGTGAAAGTATAAATAAATCAGAAGAAAAGTAGCTGAAGTGAAAGTATAAATAAATCAGATAGGGCCAGAGTCGGGAGTTTCAGGAACCAAAGTTCGGAGTTACAGTTACCTGAGTTGGGAATTAAATATGATATTAGTGCCAGTACAAAGTCAAAGATGGCCTGTAGACGAAATATTAGTGGAGTTAATTACGATATTAGTTGCAGTAACACGAAATATTAAATCTTGAAACATTACGCAAATTTGAAAATTCTGGAATTTTTTTATTCATTAGAAGTGGTGATTTAACAGCAACCAACATTAATTTTAAACTGCCATTTTATTAATAATAAAAATAAAAAATTAAATTAATACAAAATTATAAAGACCATATTAAAAAACAAAAATCCAAAAAAATGAAACCAACCAACATTATTTTAATTCTTGCATTTTTATTAATAATAAATTAATTAAATACTAAAATTTAAAAAATAGCCATAAATAAAATATTTCCAAAAAAAAAAACCAACCAACATTATTTTTAATCCTGCCATTTTTATTAATAAAAAATTAAAAATTAAATTAAGACTAAAATTTAAAAATTTGCCATAATATAAAAAAAAAATTCCAAAAAAATAAATGAAACATGAAGAAAAACAGCTGAGGTGAAAGTTAAAAATATATCAGATAGGGGCAGGAGTTCGGAGTTACAAAGAGTAGTTGGGAATTAAATATGATAATAGTAAAAGATGGCTTGGTAGAGTCTTTAGTGAGACTTTCTAATGGGTTTTTGCGGGTAATCTCTGTAAAACTTCGAAGGAATTTATTTTTCGTGTCTAATTTCTCTAAAGTTGTGAATGAACTTATTGAAATCACAAGGTCCATAGGTACAGTGTGCATAGTGGAAGTATCCATATATACATTGAAAAAACCATTTTAAATAACACAAATCAAGATTTCAACTCATATATACAGTGAAAAAAACTAGTTTAAATAACACAAACCAATATTTCAACTCAATTTTTTCGGGATTTAGCCACACTAAAGTCCAAAAAGTCCCACTAAAGTCAACTCCAATATTAAATCTTGAAACATCACATAATTTTAAATCTTCAATTTTTATTGCCTAGAAGTGGTGCTTTATGGTCAGCAACATTATTTTAAATCTTGCATTTTTATTGGGTTAGAAGTGGTGCTTTAATGCTAGCAACATTTGCAATGTTATAAGTATTTAATACACCCTTTAAGACATTAGTCACCCATACAACAAGCATACATACATATCCATACATTATAATTATTTAATTTTTAATGCTTTTGAAAAAAAATATACATTTGAAATGGCCAAAACCTTGAAGAGTTGCCCATAAAATTTTTGTCTTTCTAAAATTGTATAGCA
>APFE031056034.1:0-11380 GCA_000404065.3 Pinus taeda | reverse complement strand
GAAAATAAAATATTAATGTGAATTAATATAAAACTGTGTTAGAAGGGTCCAAAAGTCATGGATGAAGCCAGAGTTAATATTAGTCGTTGATTAGGGACTTAATCTCGGCCGTTGAATTGTCAACGAGAAAAGTATAAGAGGAGGCTTGAGGGTCACTTGGAGAACACAGCGAGTTGATCAAGATTTTGATTTTCTGAGGCAGGGTTTGCTGAGGAAGTCGTAAGAGTGATCAAAGTAGAAGCTAAGGGGCAGTGAATACAGAAGCAGAGAGGCAGAAATAGTACTGGCAAGATCAGCGCAAAAGCCGGGAGAGAGGGACGTAGAGCCAGCCAGAGGTTCACGCATAGCCATCCAGGGCTCACGCAAAGGCCGCCAAGAGCTGCGCAGTGCCTCAGAGAGCCAGCACAGGTGACGCTGAGGCTCGAAGGGCTGACGTTGTGCCTCCAGAGGCTGACGCTGGGCAAGCTAGGATGACGTTGGGCAGACGTTGGGCCAGGAAGGGCTGACGCAGTCCCTAGAGGCTGACGCGGGGGTTTTCGTGGGGCAAATTGGAGCTAGGAGCTGTAGGAGTGTTTATCCGAGGTTTCAGCCAGAACATCTGTCTCCGACTGAGAGGTACTACTACCGAGATTATTCTCTGTTGGGTGAGCCAGTTTTGGCACCCAGATTGTATTTTGAAACTGCTTAATAATTAAAACCCTCAGATAGTTGCACCGGTTTTCCCACATTGGGTTTGTCCTAGGACATTGGTCCAAAACCAACGGTGTCATTGTGTGCTTGTTTTGTTTCCTTCAGTTGATGATCTATAATGTGTTGAGCATGTACTTGTATTTATTTTCAGTATTTACACGGTAAATAACTTGTTAATTAATCAGAACAAGCAGGCAAAAATAAATCAAAAAAGTACATGAAGGGTTTCTAACAGTTAGACTTAGAAATTCCAACAATTTTCCCTTATTCCTCCTTAGCCACACCATAGATTCTCCTTGCCCAAGTGATTGTGCAACAAAGCCCAGTGAGCCCCCTACGCAGGCCAAGAATTGGAGAAGCTCATCTCTCCCAAACACCTCACCAACGGACCTACAATTTGACAAGAAACTCCAACCCTCTTTGTGGAATAATTCTTTGCTAATTGGCTGGCCCAAAGTACCCTTTTTGCTGGCCCTTCTAAGAGCCACGAATTTCTCTCCTACACCTAAGGGAAACTCACTCCAACTGAACGAAATGACTGTAAATATGCCCAATGGAAAATCTAAATTGAGCTCCCCATATTGCCTCACTTGGGAGACACTCGAAGTTCTCCAAAATGAGGGTGGAATTCTCACTCGAGAAATCCTTGTGTTAAACAACACGGGTTGTCTTGGCTTAGTAGCTCAAGAGAACTAGTGATTAAAGTTAAAATGATCCAAGATGTCCAAATGAGAGCCTCCATGCTCTATTTATAATTGTTGGCCCTCTCCTCCTTGGTGGCCCCCACTCTCCACTAGTTCACACCCTTTCTCTTTCTCTCCTCTAGGAAGTGTGAATTGCTCCATTGGGTCGAATTTACTTCTCTTGTGGCCCCCACATTCCACTAGAGTTGTAATTTTATATTTCTCTTAGGTCCCATACGCCAAAAATGTCTCCAATGCCCAGAGTACAAAATTGTGTTATGCTTAGCACCCCCCAAGGATCCTGCTGACCTCCTCAAGTGAAAAATCAAAATTGGGCATATTACAATCCTCCCCGCCAAAAATTGCTTGTCCTCAAGTAATGCCTGAACAAATGACCACAATATATGCTAGCCCAAACGGTCACTGCAAACAACACTAGGGTCCCAAATGTGCCCCTAGTCATCCCCGACCTCTACACTATCCTATCATGAAGGAATCCTCGATGCTAGGATCCCAATCCACCTTAATCAATGTGAAGCACCCTCGCTCCACTCATAATCTAGCAAAGTATAGGTACCAGAAGCCCTTTGCATACTATCCAAAAGTAGAGCATCATGATAATGTAGGACTCTGTCAAACTCCCCATGAAGTTGCCCTACCGAGTAGTCCATCTCATGCACTCCAAGAGTAAACTCCTGAAAATACAACCCAATCCCTGTGGGCATGAAGTCTCTCTCCGCATGAGCTTCGCAGATATCATCTTGCTGACCAACTTGCAATGCTGATGAAGTCCCCCACGCCATCAGTGCCTCACTAAAGCCCAACGGAAGATCTGAATGATCTCCCCATGTAGTAGCCAGCTCATCCCTAAAGGTCGTTGAGTTGTCAAGTATTGTGATGTTCGAGTCCCCTGCTAGTCTCAGAAGGGTGCCACCATGTTGTCTTCGCGCCACTCTAACTCTAACAAGTTGTCCATTGTGTGCACATTGTATCCTCCTCCCCTGAAACCTGGTGGCGACATATCAATGAAGGCCAAGCTCATCCTTCCCAAGTATCTCCATGATATCAATAGTTGCCCATCCATTGTCAATCCTGATCCTGAGCAGCAACTGGAAAAACCCGCCTCACCATACACTGGAGTCCTCAGCGATCCCCCATGTGTCAACCCCAAAGTGAGCTAGACCACCCTCTTCCCTAATCCTGCTCACCAAGAAATGGAGCAACCTATCACCAAACTGAATCCCTAGATCCCATAACCAGATCCGCTGCTGCATAGTCCTCACGACTACTGGAACCCACCTATATCCCACGTCTTTGCTCCATGCATGAAATCCATATATAGACTCCATGTATCATGAATCAATCCGGTGCATGCAAAACTACCTTGCATCTCTCATACCACACCGTGAGGTTTGTTATCCTATCTCCCGAAAGCGCACCCCGATACTTCTTGGAGTCTAAACACCTGCTTGTAGACGAGGTCTACCATCCACTGCACCTCATGCTCATATAATGCCTTAAACTGTCTCGCCAAAAGTGCATCATGGAGCTCCCTTACAATCACCGCCCCAAGTGTGAACCCGAGGGTGGAACATATGCTACCTTGGCAATAAACCACGCTATCCCTAAGCATGTATCCCCCAGCTCATGCACCCACCAAATGTCTCAACTCGAGTGCCTCCCTCCTGCCCAAGACACCCTGTGTCTCATCCAACTACCTAAGGTGAGCCTCCCATGTCCCACTACCTGTACTAAGAGCATCAAGGGGCAGCAACCAAACACTCTGTGACTATAACCAACACTAGAGAGTGATGGGTAGGTAGGTCCCCAAGCATATGATCAAAAGTCTACAGGGATACTAAAGAGTAATGCTATGGACATCCCTCTCTCTGCCTCAAGTCTGTTGATAACCCAATCGAAGACCTGTCTCCACTGAAGATGGCGTGCCCAGATGCTCAATTGCATCCTCATCAATCCTGGGTGAGTTGCACACAATGGTACACCTAATGTCCTTGTCCACAAGCCTTCTTGGAGGCAACGCTCCAAGAGCTCGTTGTGTCGCACCATATACCACTGCATACCACCAAGTATCCCCATACTCCACGGCATGCCACTGTACACCACGACTTGTCCCTGTACACCAACGGATTACCCTGCATGTTGTTGTATCACCCTGTATTATCGAGTGTCCCATATGCAACAATGCATTCGTCACTCCACTAACAAACCCAATGTGTTATGAGTTTCTACCCCTACTCCATGCACCACAACACATCACCATGCACCTTCGTGCTCACCCGCAACCCACTACTCAACGTTGTATGCTCCTACACTCCATTGGATACCATGATCTAACATTGAGACAGTCTGCGTCAAGCCGCACCCTACCGGTATAGCCACCTCTACTGCAACATCACCATACCCTTTAATGCATGGGCCTTGCCTCCAAATCCACCCTAAGAGACATGAGAGGTGAATCCCCATATGTACTAGTGGCGATGCCACCACTGTGTTGCTCCTCCGTGACCACTATGCCCCACATAACTGGGGAGAACCCTCGTCCCCATACAAGGCACTGTCTGGTGGCCTGCCAATGCCAACTCCAACAAACTCCTGCCAGGGTATGTTGATCACCCTGTGATCCCGATTCCCATGTACAACAATCATACCCAGATGACCCATGGAGTCCCCTCACAAACTGACTAGCCACTAGTGCTAACTAAAACCTTCCTAGCAAATGTGCACACTCGACCACTAGGTCAACTATACCACCAATGCCATAGTCAATCTACATATCTGGTAAATGATAGGTAGTCCCACCTGGATCCCAATGCCAACCTGGGCCTCCAGTATTCCCGATGCCTAAACGGGCCCGCTGACTCTCACTCTGGTCTATGACTAGCTCCATATGCTTAGCCCACTCCATCGGGTACCAACTCAGAATCTCTCGCCATCCAACCCCTAGGGAAGGATCGAAAGCCCAAACTCTTGTACACGGAACTAACGCCCTATCCTACGAATGTTGCCCCTTGTGTAGCTCATGTCACCTCCTCTCACTAAATGGGGCGACACATAAAATCTGTCAGGGTAATTCGACATCTCTTTCTCCACTATGCAGAGGTAGCCTAGTAATGTTGCCAGCCCCATCTATACAAGACCGAAGAGAGCTATTGTCTGGAGCTATTACAACTCTATTGACGGTCTGTGGATCTGTTTGCTCTAAATCGGTGGTTGGCCCAAAAGATGATTGCTCGCCCTCCTCCACCATGGGCTCAACATGAATCACGGACTACCCCTCCACAACTAGCTCACGTCCCTTGTGTTCTCCATGTTGTTGTAGGTGTTTGTCAACTAGGGATTCAGTCATGCCTCTTGGTACCTTTGTGTCTCTAGGCACCTCATCAACAAGTGGCTTTATAGGTGTAGGCTCTATTCTCTCCACCAAGGTGTCAACTGGTGCTACCAAAGAGGTCTCCAACAGTGGTGACTCCTGCGCCACACTGGGTATATTGATGTGCTCCTCAACATCCTGTGTGTCCTCAACATCATGCTCAACCTCCTCCTCAAGCTCCTAATATCTAAAGCCAAGTCTAGACCAGCAAAAGCGCCCCTAGTCTCACCCTCTAATAGTGCTTGTCCTGCCTACTACTATTGAGGAGATCTGGTGCCCTGATTTTTTCGACTTTCCCCACATGGTGTGGATGGTTGTACCCCCACGACCTGCACACCCCTAGTGACTCTGCTATAAGGATGAGGATGGATCTGGTTTGTCACCTTCCTCAATTGGGCCAACCTCTCATCATTACAATGGATTCCACCCCAAAATTCCTACATATTGAATCTTCCTTGAGCCATGGGTTGTTTATGGTTTAACCCATCACTGTGCATACATGCCCAAATCGTCCATGATCATAATGGCTCCCTCACAGCTGGCCAAGATCATGGCTTTGATACCACTGTAATATTCCAAATTGAAATTTACAGCAAATAATAGATGCATGAACTCAGCTAAAGCAAATAAATTTTACTGCACATGCACCAGTCAATTAACACAAGAAATAGGACGAATAATCTGAGCCATTTTATTAATTCATATGGATAAATCAAGTACAATGGATGAGGACCATAGAACCTGGGCTTGCTACTGCAAGCACGCCAAACCCAGGTGGAAGGATGTAGTCTCAAATGCTAGAACTGGCCCCAAATGATAGCTCGCATGACCTAGTAAACTTCTACTGCTACTAAAGTGGAACTGGAATTTCGGGCCTCTAAACTGCTCAGAAAATTCCGAGAAATTAGCTGGAGCCTCCTCACAAGGAACCCAGAATAACCCAGAAAAATATCACATTCACAAGTGATAAATTGGTTTGCCCAAAAACTTTACCAAGTTATAGGAAAACTAGTGCTGCTAGTTGGAGCAAATCTCGTGTTTTTGCCCTCAAACGTGCCCAAAAAATTTTAAGAATTTAACTAGGGCCTCTCCTCATAAAACCCATCAAAACCCGGAAAGGGTTCGGGTTGGTCCAAACATGATCGTTTGACCCCAATTTGTGTGTGGACCTCTAACTGGCTAACAAAACTGGCTGTAGACGAAATCTGCTACAAAATGCTCCAAATCTCTCCTAGAAAATCTCCTTCCTACCAGGTTATTTCCTGCCAAATTTTCCCTTATTCCTCGGTAGCCACACCATAGATTCTCCTTGCCCAAGCAATTGTGCAACAATGCCCAGTGAGCCCCTGTGCAGGCCAAAATTGAGGCAGCTCAGATCTCCCAAATGCCTCACCAACAGACCTGCAATTTGACAAGAAACTCCAGCCCTCTTTGTGGAATAATTCTCTGCTAATTGACTGCCCCAAATTCCCCTTTTTGTTGGCCCTTCCAAGAGCCATGAATTTCTCTCCTGCACCCAAGGGAAACTCACTCCAACTTAAGGAAATGACAGTAAATATGCCCAGAGATCTATTTTTAGCAGTTTTCCCCCATGCATAGGTTTGTCATTCAAATTTTGGAGAATGTATGGGAGGATTACAATAATCAGATGGGCACTTTCAAAATCTTGATTTGGTGATTTTCGACAGTTTCTAATTTTAAAAATTTGATCTTTTTCCTGCTACAGATAAATTTTTGGGGCATAGTTGAGCTCTTCAACTGGGCACTTCCAATTTTTTAAGATTCGAAATCTTGGAAACATTCTATTTTTAGAAATTTTATCTTTCTTGAAATGTAAAAGTAGATTTACATACCCATTGGAGAGATGGGCATCGAATTCTGTTTTTGTGAAGTCTCAATACATATTTAGGCCTCAACCAAAGCCAGTCAACCCAAAAGATGTAAAAATAGATATTAGGAGTTTTCAAAGATAGTCACATTTACAGTGTAACAACCCATTTAAATATCAGTCTAAGTTAAATGATATAAAATATAAGTTAAAAGGTATAAATTAATATAAGTTAAAGGATATAAATTAGTATAAGTTAAATGATATAAGTTAAATGATATAAATTAAATGGTATAAATTAATATAAAGTTGACACTTTAATATGTATAAAGTTTAAAGTTCATAAAATAATGGAAGTATATAATAAAGCAAATAAACCTAACATAAACTATATAAGAAAAATACTGCGTAACCTTTTGAAAAGATCATTACAACTCATAAATGAAACCTCTACACAGTCGACAACAACCACCGATCAACAAATATCTAAGGAGATGCATGTGGGAGGTGTCGAGAGCTGCAACAACGGTGGGCGAAGGCTGGGAGGCGGCCACCGCACCGCTCGGTATAAAACCACTGAGAGGGCCGAGGAAGAGGGGGGACTAAGAGGAGAAAACTGAGAGGGCAGAGGAAGATCGAAACAGGAACGGAAGCAGCTGAAATTGACCTGAGGTTCTGGGCACGGGGGCAGTAAGCTTCACTGAAGCTTGCTGAATTGGCTGGGAGGAATTGGTTTCCCGGTAATCGATTCAACTTCAGAGAACGAGAGCAGACAGCAATTTACCAGTCGACAGCAGTTCAGGTAAGTTTTTTCATTATTTTACGGTTCTGCATATTTCAGTTTTCAGTGCGTGTAATTTTCAGTTTCTCAGTCTTTACATATGGTATCAGAGGGCTTTGTTCAAACCCTCCGACTGATAGGCCTACGCGCGCTTAAATTTTCTGTGTGGCATCACGTTGCTATTAAAATTTACATGCGCGGCTCTGGATTTTCGCATTATCATTGACCCAAATTCAATCGTACAGCAACCCTGTTGTCCCGTGTTCAATTTAAGAATGTTGCTTATCGCCAGTTTGATTATGGATGTCGTTTATGACAGAGATCGGGAGTTCAATTCTTGGAATTCTCCTTTTCTCGTGAATCTGTTACGCCGCTTGACGAGAGGTCCTGAGTTCGATTTTTTTGGAAAGCCCTTTTAATAAAGTCAAGTACTCTGATTATAAATAAATGTCGTTTATAGTAGAGATCACGAGTTCAATTCTATGAATGTCAATACAAACCGCGAGTTCCATGCCTTATTGTGAAATTGTCGATACAGACCGCGAGTTCCATGCCTCATTGTGAAACTGTTTATCTACTGCTGTTGATGTGATTTATATATCGCAAGTTCGATTCTATGAATGTCGCTTATGATAGAGATCGCAACTCAATTTAATGAATGTCGCTATGATAGAGATCGCGAGTTCAGTTCTTGGAATTACCCTTTCCTCGTGAACGTGTTATTAGAGAGGTCGCGAGTTCAATTCTCGGAATGATACTTTAATAAGATCAAATACTCTGTTATTCTCATTATGAATGTCGCTTTTGATAGGGATCGCGAGTTCAATGCCTCGTTATTCCACAAGCAGACACATTTTATTCCACTGCTTCTATGCGTGCATTACGGGATTATGTTACGACTGGCAATCGTTCACACTAACCAGTATCATATAGGCAAAACAGTATCATTGAGAATTAGCAGATCAAGGTATATCAATAACCTTACTAGAGGGCGGGGCTCCTCTTTAATTTTACAGTGATGGTATTAAGTTTTAGCATTAGCTGGGCCATTTGTTGCCTAGAGGTCAGCAGACTTGGATTCCAGCATACGCATCTCCAGTCTTCATGTGGCAAATATGGTATTTCTGAACTTCTGGATATCTACTTCGAATCCATATCCTGTTGAGTCTTTGCTTCGTAGGTTCTGGAGAAAGCAAAGGTGCATGTGTTAGTTAGAAAGGGAAACAAGAATCATAAACAAGATGGGTACCAATATCGCTTTGGTTCATTCCTGTCCACCTTTAATATATTATATTGCCATTAAACTACCTTTGTTAGGTACTTGAAGACTTGATTCATACTTTTCTATGTATAAAGATTAGAAATACGGTATAAAGTTACTCAACAGCTCATTTCGCAGACATTTATTGCTTAAATGTTGGTCAAACTTTTATAGGGGCCGCTACTTGGATAGTAGCCTATTGACTATCCAAATAGGTAATGGCAGTTACAAGTATCTGCTAATGCACATTCCAAAGCGTATTGAATGAAAATCAAGGGAGGTCACTAACCGTGATAATTGTACTCTTGTATAAAGCACTTAAGGTACACTGATAAGGTAGGATGCACTCTCTGAAACGAGTTACCTTAGAATTTGATTGCTCTAATGTAATCCAAGGAGTGGAGCGTGAGTGCTCTAATGTAATCCAAGGAGTGGAGGGTGTCTATCATGAGAGTTTGGGCCTTCTCCATCCTTTCATTCACAAGTGGAGGATGGCCAAATCTGATTTCAGGTTTGTTTCTATATTTTGGTAAGTTCCAAAATTAGAGAAATAATTTGACAGGGAAGCACTTTGGTCTATATCCAAAGACAGATGAACATATATAAAGAGATTGGAAACCCCTGTTTACTCAAAAGAGGGCTGAAACCCTAGTTTGAGGTACAAGCTATCTTTCAGATCTAATTAGACTCCTATCTAGTAACAGTAATATTGATAATTTTATTTTAGACGTCATATAAGTTGTAGCCTGAGAACAATGTGATCATCAAATAGCCTAAGGAGATAGGACCAGAATTTTATCATATTGCACTACGGAACTATGGGCTTATAAGAAAAATAGCTCATTTATATATGATTTTACTTATATAACAAAATACTGTGTTTAGACACACCACAGATTTGGAGTCTGAACCGACTCTACCATGACTATGCATGGCAGGTTTTGATATAGCTGTACTATGTCACTAGCAAGGTTATAACAAATCATTTTCCATTGTTCCGAGGAGGCTTCTTTCTTATTTCAGTGTCTTTAGATAGAGGGTTGTCCCTTTCCTTTTCAAGCACTGAAGCTAATGCTGCAAAGTTGTTGAATATCTCAGAAAACCTACCATGACAGGTGTCCTATAATTTTAGTGATCTAATCTCGACAGTTCGTACTGTACAAAAAATAAGAAAACCAAGGTAATGTTGAATTCATCTGCTATCAAGGCGTGCCTTGTTCAAAAACATGCTGTTTTAGAGGGAAAATGTAACATATCGGCCTTTCCAACAAACTTGGATTCCCTTTTATGAGGGGAGCTATTTCACACGGTAAAACAAAGGAGAGAGAATTTATTATTCATTTTCATTATTGATTTATTGGTTTAGAGATTTGATGACTATTCTAAGTTTATAATTATGCTGTTATTTCGTTAAACTTACCTTTCCATTCAATTGCTTTATTTTATTGTCTTGTAAAACTGATAGATGGGCATAAATTGGTATTTTCATGATTAATACCCTAAGGGTTCTAGAGATTTGCAAGAAGACTAAATAGATATCAATTTGTCAGTATAGACTGAATTTGCTTTTGGAATATCGAAGATAATGAAGTTGGGAAAAGTTTGAAGGTTGAATCTAGGGTTTGTAAAACCTAGGCAAACTTTAAATTATTAAGGTTTGATGTCAAAACCCTAGTAAAACAACTGCATGTCTATGGTAAACTTGAGGTTAAAAGTCAAAACTAATAGGGAACCAAAACAACCCTTCTTTTACGGACTTAATCCTTATCCAAGTAATTTATATTCAAAATATAAGTATGTATGACCTCTCCCTAATGTAATGACTAGTTGAGGTATGGTGGGTATGTTATCGACGCACTTTGTGGCGAAGTATTTAACATTTATTTGTATGAGTATTATTGGGTAAATCAACTTTAGATGTCTTACCTTAGGAGCTAATAACCATACACCTCTGCATTATTCATATTAGGATAGAATACCCTGCATTAGGACAAGAAGGTCGCGCGACCACCCTCCTTGACCTCGGTACCAGTAAGATCCGCCTAGCGGGTAAAAATAGCAAAACTATACCCGTTTCTAAATGTAATGTCGCAAAAGAAAGTTACATGTTAAAATTCGGTTGTCTACCTCATAAATTTGATAAAATTTTATTATGTGTCCAGGAACCATTACAAATGGTGAAGACGTATGAGCGACGACGACGTGATCGGGCAGCATCACCACCTTTAATGTCGCCGCCGTCGTCATCATCATCCTCAGCGTCACCACCGAGACCTTTATCAACATCAATCGCCCCAGTTGCAGAGTTAACTGTAATAATGAACTCCTTGGAAGCCTTATTAGAAACATTAAAAGAATCCACTAAGGCTAAAACCAAAGAGGAATCTCATCATTTGGCTACCAGTTCAGCGGAACCGAAGGATTTGGAGCCCAGAAGGTCGAACGAGGACATCTCTAGGGAACTTCAGAAAATCAGACTCCTGGAATTCTCTGGAGGCCGGGCAGGCGAACGCGCTGAAGCGTGGTTGGAGGGAATGAATAGATGTTTTAGGTTAAGAGAATATTCGTCTTCGGCAAAGACAAAAATTGTCGTGTTTCAACTCAGGGAAAGTGCCTTGATTTGGTGGGGAAATCTGGAAAAACAGCTGCACCTTACATCAGATAGTGCCCCTTGGGAACTATTTGAGGAAAGGTTTCGCGCAAAGTATTTACCTCCGTACTTTCAGCAACAGCAAGCAAGAGCCTT
>APFE031056033.1:108915-121056 GCA_000404065.3 Pinus taeda | reverse complement strand
GATACACTGATTCTGATTGGGCAGGTTGTGCTTCTGATAGGAAGAGCACTTCAGGGTGCTGTTTTGGGTTGGGTTCAGCAGTAGTGTCATGGTTCAGCCTGAAGCAGCAGTCAGTAGCACTGAGTTCAGCAGAAGCAGAGTATATGGCAGCCAGTCTAGCTAGTTGTGAGACCATCTGGCTTCGCAAGATGTTGTTTGGCTTATTTGGTCAGCCGTTGAGACCTTCAGTGATCTACTGTGATAATCAGAGTTGCATTAAACTCACGGAGAATACAGTATTTCATGACAGGTCAAAGCATATCGGGATCAGATATCATTTCATCAGAGACTATGTTCAGAAGGGAGCTGTGAAGCTTGAGTATATTTCCAATGATGAGCAGGTAGCAGACATTCTTACCAAAGCCTTACCACGGGGCAAGCATGTTTACTTCAGAGACAAGATGGGTGTGGTGAGGAACACCTTCCTCGGTAAGAGGGAGTGTTGAAATTTGGTACCGGAGGACAGGTGGTTCCCTTACGCTTTGATCTTTGGCCCAGGGAAAAGTGTCCAAAAGATTTAATTTTTCTCCTAAAGTGACTTTATAATTTTTATAAAGTTAAAATCTAATTTAAAAGTGACTTTAAGTGATAAAGTTACTAAGTCTAATTTTAAAGTGACTTTTATAAAGTCAATGAAAAATTAGAAAGGAAAAGTGACTTTGGAAATAAATGACTAAGTGCGTCTTTATTAAAGTGGGGTGAATTAAAAAATAGAAAGTGAGATTTAAATGTGCATTTAATCTCAGCCATTGATCTAAATCTATTTCAGCCATTGGATTTAGGGATCACCCAAAAGTCACTTGGAGTTATATTAAGGGAGGAAAAGGAGGAAAAGAACACATTCGATTCAATTCTTTCATGAGCAGATTGAGAGAAGGAGAGCAAGAGACCAAGGGAGATTTCTGGACAGTGAGCTGCGGAGTATCAGCAGCGGAGTTTCAGCAGCGGAGTAACAACAGCGAAGTTTCAGCAGGGCAGTTTTTCAGCAAGGCTGAGATAAGTTGTAAAAGTTTGCTTGCTGATTTTCGCTGAATATTTTCTTGTTGTAAAAAGGCTTTTTCAGAAATAAAGAAGAGCTCTCAAACTGGTTTTCCCCAAGAGTTGTAAGGGGTTTTTCCAGGGTCACGTTGACCAAAAATATCAATGTTTTAATGTGTTTTAATGGTTGTTTATTACTGCTGATTTTTATTTCTGCAATTTCCAGCATTCTGTAAATTTTCCAGAATTTGTGTTTTCAGCAAATTTATTTTTTCCAGCTTGTTGAATGTATAGTTATGGGAAAGGGCATTTAACTACATGGGAGAAATAAGGAGAAACTGAAAACCGGGGTGGGAAAACAGAAATTTTAACACAACATTGCTTTTAAAGATAGATATGGAGATCAAGGTGGCTCGCCTTGTGCCTCTAGTACTATGCAACAGGATGAAAGTGATCTTGTAAAGGATCCAACTGTCAATGAAATACTTCAAGACAATTCTCCATATCAAAATGCGTCATATTGCAGGCATTGTGAATGTTCTCATGATGAATCCACTTGAACCATTGCAAGGCGAATCCATGATAGCGGAAAAGCAGGAACAAGTTGTCAAATCAGTGTCGACAACGAAAGGAAAAATGATAAGCATCTTATAGAAGAACTAAAGCAGTTGGTTAAAGACATGCAGTTCAGTCAAATGCAGCTGATAAAAAATATGGAGCTTAATCAAGAAAAATTTATCGTTGATTATGCCAAGCATATGAGAAATTTATACACCCACCTAGAAAAACATGATAAGGAGATGGAAATCATGAAAATTAAACACTCCGATCACATAGCCACCGTAGTAGAAAAGTGTACTCAAAATATGAAGGCTATGAGGACCGACATGCAGAGTCATCATGAGAAAGAGAGGACTTCCATTCAAAATTATTTACTTGTCATGAGAGAAAAACATGCTAAGGAAATGGAAACCATGAAAGCTAATCATGACAAAGAAATGAGCTCTATGCAAAATTGTTTGATGACCATAAAGGCAGATAATGACAAAGTAATAAAATATATGGAAGCTAGTCAGATATGTCTTCAGAATAAGTTATTGACCATGGAGGAAAACCATGCCAAGGAAATCAGTGCTATGAAAGTTGAACACTCTAACCAGATGGATGCCATAACAATATAGGTACAGAAATTTCAGCATCGGTCAGAGGATGAAAGAAACAAAGAAACGTCAACAGATCATAAGCCTCCCTATCTACTGCAGCGAGCTCCATCTTATTATGAGGTCATTTGTTCCATTGAAAAGTGGCTAATTGAAGGTGACCCAGATAAAATGGAAATTAATAAGAATCAGGTTGATGCTCACATGGTTAATCCACCAGTCATAAAAGATCAAGTTATAGCTCATGACACCTGTGAGACTGATACATCATTCTTGACATAGTAGATGCAGAATGAAAAAAGACATGTCATGCATATCTTACATACTTCATCTAAGAGTTTTGAAGCAGAATGTTCCACATCATCAGTGATACAGCCTACCACAAAGAAAAAGCGCAAGAGAAAGAGAATGAGAAAGCGGTTTGATGCATCTGATGGTTGCGAGCAGCTTGATTTTTGAATAGGAAAAAGTCCTACCATGTGCAGGATTGGACATGGCACATCTGAGAAACAGCCGATAGATTTGCCTGAAAGCAGACAAATGCTAAGTATGCACTATATTGAACACATCCGGACGCCATGGGGCATATTTGTATTGTATTTCTAACCTTATACCCTGTTATTTCATTATTTCATTTTGTACTTGGATGTTTTTCATGTTATTAGGATAGTTAATAAATGAAAAGCTTATATCTTTCCTGTGCTTAACGTTATATGATTATTTTTGGATGGACGATACTTATGTTATATTGTGTGTTGTGTGGATGCAGATTCTGGATTCTCACATTCCTCCAGTGCAACAACGTGTCCCCAAGTAGACCCAGATGTTGACCACTACATGTCAACGACCCATAGCAATACACCCCCTTTTTCGCAAAAGGGATAGCGCCTGATCGATGTGTTCATGCCATACAACTATCATCATCAGTTTCACTTCCAAGATGTTATGTAAACCCATTCTGCATGTATATAATGTAAATAGTCTCAGCAGATCTGTGTTATGTATGTAATTGCCTAGGTAAACCTATTTTTTCTAGTGACGATCTATATTCCGGGAGGTTTTTTGTCTCACCAGTCCATTCTCGGATGGTTGGCAGAGTTTTCCTTCAGTCTTACCCCAGAGCCGGAATGGATTTTGTCACTAGGATCTTAGGAAAGTCCTAGTGTTCTAGATCGAGTCTATGTAAAAGTGATTTGGGAATAATCCTAACTATTTGGTTAGGTTATTTTATTATAGATTGCTTGGCCTGCTGGATTATATTTGTGTTGCAGAAATGGGTAGTCTGTGAGGGTCTTTTACAAATGGATTTCCCCTTTGAAATGTAAAAAATATGAAAATCATGATGTAAAGTGTCTTGAACGCTGAAAGAATAATTTATCCCCTCATAGGTTAATTAATTAAATTTTCTGGCCAAAAATTAATTAAAATTCTAAGCCATAAATTTAATTAATTCTAGGTCCTACATAAATTTAAATTCTCCAAAGGCAAAATTCGTCGGTCCTTAAATATCAAAATTTAAAAAGTCCCGGGACTAAAGTAAATTAATTATTTTGCTAAATTTTAGGCCTTTGATCCCTGGGAGTTAAGTCAAAGTCAATTTTTTGAGGAAATTAACTTAAAATTTTTATTTTTGAGTTAATTATAATGCATTTAATTGAAAAATTCGAATTTCATCAAGAATTTTAAATTTCGACGGGTGAAATTAAAAGAAAATTTGATCTTCATCAACGGTCGAGATTGCTTTGACGAGGACCACTCGAACTAGTCATTGGAGGATTCTTTAAATAGGAAGTCATTTGTCAGTTAATTCATCCGACCTTTGAGTCGTGTGCTAAGCAAAAAGCTCTCGTGTAATTTTTATTTGGATAATAAAGAAAGACTTTGGGGTTAATTTTCGTTGGTGTTACTCTTCATGGAAATACTGTAAGATGTGTTTTTTTTCAAGCATAAATTTTTTTAGCCATTGATAATAGCTTCTTAAAAGTGATTTGAGTACAGGTATGTTGCTCAGTCGCTAGGGTTTAATTGATAAATTAAATTTTGAATGTAATAGCAGGTATCTCTATTTATCTGAATTTTATTATCATATTCTCGCTCTATTTTGATGGCTGGAATGAGTTTTGCAGGAAAATCTTGATTTTTAGATTATCGCGCGTTCGGGGAAGTTTTCAGTTGGACCAGCCAACTCCCGACCCATGTTTTCTAAAGAGTCTAGCGTACTTTGATCCCGGGCTTATCATAAGATTTTTGCCAGTGATGCGTGAAGGGTTTTGAGCTTAGCAACTTCTTTAAACTTACAAAAAAAAAAAAATTACGTGCGAAATTGATGAATCTGGTTATTGAGAGGTTTAGATTATCAGATCTGGGAACGGAGTGAGACTCACACTCCCCAGATTTGATAGATCTGTCATTCCTGTGCATAGATCTGTAAATTATTTTTGGTTTTCTGACTTGGGTTTTTTTGGGTCATTGTATATATCGTTTGGGTGTTTCTTGTTGTCTTGCAGCTACAGATCTGAGGAAGAAATCTGAGTAGAGAGCAGATCTAGGCCCTAGAGGGTAAGATCTGAAACTCTGGGGTTCATCAACATAATTTTTCAGTGATATTATTCAGAAATTTTGTAGTCCAAGGGTTTAAATTAAAAAAATATATATTTTTTAGATCTGGAAATTTTGTGAGGGTTCCAAGGTCAAATCTGAAGCAAGTGATTTTAATTAAAATTTCCAGAAATTTTTCAAAGAGTTTATGGGCCACCTTTTTGCTGATTGGTTTCTTTGATTTGTTGCCTAGTTTATGGGGTTCACTATGCAATTTCGAAAAAAAAAAATCAAAACCTTCAACTGCAGCATTCCTGCAATGCGTGGCCTCCTTCCCGCAAAAAGCGTGTTTCTTAAACCCTTGTTGCTTCCAAATCCACAGCTCCAGTCGACTATTGTCTCGTTTTCCAAATATGTTTCCATATACCTGCGTTTTGCAGCTTCACTTGTTGCCTTATCTCTGTAATCTGCACCCTCTTCCCATCGTCGAGCTCCTCTCCAAACCCTCTTCCTCACACTACCCATCCGCATTTCCAAATCCAAAGCCCTTCCACTCAGCTGCATCTCCCCGTAGTTGCAAGCCTTTCATCCACCCGCTCAGATCCGCAGCTATTCCACCTCCATACGCTACCCAACTGCTAACCCTTCGCGCGGTTCCCTTCCTCACCGTCAACCCTCTCTGTCTGCCTGTAGCCTCCATCCATGGCCTAAACCTGCGTGTTGCCTCCTCTTGCTGCACCGTCCTCAAACCTCTGTCCAGCTCTCTTCCCTCCACGCAGTTGTCACCTCCTTCCCTCCTCGCTGCTACTACCCATCCGTATATCTGCACGTCCAGCTCTTCCCCATCCAGCCTGCATTCCCTTTCCTGTCGCAGCCTCCATAACCTGCATCCTCTCTCCCATGGCCATTTCCTTCCTCCATTCTGTCGACTTCCTTTCCACCGTCACGCTACCACAAACCTGCATGCAAAAATCTAAAACAAGACATTTGACTTTTTTGTTATGTATGCGTTTGGCTAGATTTGGCTTTTAGCTTTTGCGTGTTCGTAGGGTTAGGTTTGATATGTTTTCAATTTATGATTTTCCTTTAGTCAGATTTTAATATTAAAAAAAAATGGTTTTCCTTTAGTTAGGTTATTTCCCTTTCATTGTATAAAGTCTGCTTTTGTTTTATTTTTTTATTTTTTTTTTGGGTACAGACTTTAAGTTAGATTTCATTAAAATTTTAATAAATAAAAAAAAATTGATTTGGTTTTTATTTTGATATTTTGATTTCATTCCACCTTTTTTTAATTTTATTTTATTTATGATTTTAATTTTGATCTAAAAAAATTTAAAATCTAAAACATTAAAAAAAATCTAAAAATTCTAAAATTCTAAAACATTTAAAAAATCCAAACAAAAAAAAAAAAAAATCTGGTGACTAAGGAATTTAAATCAGAAAAGGGATTTGCGCTTTCGCATTTAATATTTTAATGTGGCCTATGGCCCATTAAAATTTTTAACTTACTAACCCTTTGGATTTACTTCCGTCACATTAAAAGATTTTGATTTCTTCATTCAAGTTATTGCCTAAGGAATAATTAAAATTCTAATTTAAAGTTCCTTGGTGTTATTTGGTGATTAAATGCAATTTTGATGATTTTTCTATGGTCAAGGTGTGATAAACGTTTTAAATCATAACGGAGAAAGTTAATTAATTCTAGATCTGGGTCATTAATGAAAATTGTTTTGAATCTAGAATCTCTTGCATATTGCAGTTTTGGGCGTTTACATTGATTATTCATATTCATCACATATTGGAAAATTGTTCTGGATAACTTGTTTTTACTTAATCTACGGCTAATTGAACATAAAGGCACTGGTCTATAATCATTTCTATCATGTGGTCGTGTCTTGATTACATTAACATTTAATCTATACATCTGAGTTAATCGAGATTCATTTACATTCATCAAGTTGTCCATCTTTAAGTCTCTTAGAGCCCGTATTCCATATGTTATCATTATACATTAACCTTAGGGACTACCCCCCTTGACTTGTCTAGGAGAGAGTCTAAACGAAGTGAGTAAGGATTAGAGTGACAGCCCTTACTCTGAGCGTTGTCGCGGTGCCTAGACACTTTGTGCGACAATAGGGGGTTGGCTTTTGGATAGTGATTATGCCCTTATTCTGTTGTAGTGAGTGTTCATCATCTCATGCATTTAGGGGGATTGGAGGTGCATATTGTGACAAGGAAAGGACAAGTCAACAACTAGGAGGAGCTCTTCTACAAGATCAACTGCTATTTATGGTTGTAATCTCCTTCCATTTATATTAATGCAAAGAATTCATTGTTTTCCAATATGTGATGTTGTTATTTCACTTATTCCAATATCATGTTGATCTATTGAATGAAGTACCTAGATGATACTACATAGATCTCGTAGTTTCTTGGCTTGTGTTATCTGACTGTGCATGTCTTAATTTTGGCATTCGGAGCTAGAATTGGAGCTTCCAAGCTAAAGGAGGAGCGAAGCATGTGAAGGATTCCAAGTAGGCCTCACTCTATCATCTATTTCATTTAAGGAAAAGCATTGTGTTCCTTTTCTCTCTGTTGTTCTAGGTTAGCCACCAACCTAAGGGAGATACTTTTGTCCTCAATTGTAAATCCCATATAACACATCTATTTTTGGCAGTTTTATCTCGTTGATCTGCCTTTATTTAGTATTTACTACTGCAAATCAAGAAATCAAATCTGAAATTTCACTGAATACATCATCTTAAAGTCATCTAAACAAGTTGAATTACATTTGTTGATCATTAGAATTTCAGTGTTTTATGTGTTGGGCAAGTTTCATCATTTGAAGTGGTTTATGCATTGTTGTCATAAGTTATGACATTGATAAGCCCTGAATTTTCTGAAGTATTATTGTTGATATATACTGTCATAAATCTGAATGTGACTTATCTCATCTTGCCCTAAAAGGTTGTCTTACTTTGCACTCAAAATCTAACATTGATCTTGTTGATTGGCATAATATCTTGTGTTGATAATCATTGGTGGATAAATTAGTTACTTGGTATCTTGTGGAGTATTACTGAAATTTACACTTGCATCTAAACAATTATCTTGTCTAAAGATTGTATTTCACTGGCATTAAGTACCTTCGCTATAAGAAGATCCTCATTAAGTACTTAAGTAACTTAAGCAATCTTAATTCAAGATAATCTCACTCAATCTCTTGCATAAGCATTCTAAGACTTAGATTGCATTAATAATTTACCTCCTAGCATAAGCTAGGTTGATAGAGACATAGAACAACCCTTCTTATCTAGCTTGAGGGGTCTCAGCAACTCTTCGGTGGTTAACACGATGACCTTGCAGTCGCCAGAGCCATAGTCTCTACAGCGCCGGAGGCATCAGGTGATAGGCGCACAACAGAAGATATTGTTAACCAGGGCCTAGCCTGCTTCCTATTGGCCTCCTTCCCACAACCTACCTTGGAGCCTAGCTTCAAAAAAATTAAAGGAAGGTTACATCTAGATTAGGCATTTAACTAAAAATAACCAAGATCTCTGCATCACACATAGATCATAAGTTTGCATAGCATTCAAGTTAGTCAATCATTCAAGCAACGGATGTCCATGCAATCATTTGGTTCCAATTTATAAGAAGTCTGAATTTGTGACTCCATTAAGGCACTAGTCTCATAATAGAAAATCTAATCTAATCAATGATCTTGCTCAATTTCAACCAAGTGCACTCATCTATGTCTCCCAAGTAAGTTCGTTCTCAACTTGCTTTCCTTCACTTCATTCCATAGGGACTACCCCCCATAGCCTATTGTTGGGAGACACCTAGAACGGAGTGGGGGGGATCAAAGTGATAGCCCCTATCCTGAGTGTTGTCGCAGTGCCTGTACAATCCGGGTGACAATAGGACCATAAATTTGATTTTCCTTAAAAAATCAAATTTTCAGCGAATTAATTCTTCTTTTTTGGCCCAACAATTTTTTCTTGAATTTTTGCTTGCCTGATTTGTGGAGATTCCCTTCTTAGAAAGTGCACATTCCTTTTTTAAATATTTTTCACTTGGAGAAAAATTTATTTTCCCTCATTTTTACTTTCTAACCAATTTCCGGCTAATCATTTTTCCATTTTTTTACCAGAAGATAAAAATAATAATAATTTGAGGGGATAGACATAATTTCAACCAATGTGGGAAAAGTCGAAATCGGGATTAAATTGGCAAGGGTCCAGAAATTGAAAAAGTCATTAAAGTCGAGAGGTTCTTGAAAAAGTCTTTAAAATAAAATATTACAAAAAAAATCATTTTAAAAAAAAAATAAAAGTCATTAAAGAAACTATCTCACTCACGATTTGTTGGAAAAACTCCCAATTTTATCCAGAATTTTTTGGTAAAATCCCGATTTTTTCAAAAAAAAAAAAAAAAAAAACAAGTCATTAAAGAAACTACCCCACTCGTGATGTTTTAGAAAAACTCACTATTTTATCTCCATTTTTTTTGTTTTCCAAATAGTCGCCAAAAAATCAATCGATAAAATTGGTTAGCTCAAAAAATCAGACTTTGCCAATTTTGTTGCGATTTTTTCCACACTGATTTCAACCCTCAAAAGGTATCTAAATGGAAATTTGAGGTGTAGAGGTTTTAATTATGAGTACTCATACCCCCATCAACTTCTATAGACATTACATTGTACAATTTACATCAAAATAATTATTAAAATCCCAACCAGTGGGAAATTTTAATAATTAAAATTAGACACTTAGACTTAACCAAATTCTACAAGACTTTAGACATGATATAGTATGACATTATACATTGACTCTATACACTAGGACTCACCCAAAACCTTATCATCAAGCCCCACTCAGGGTATGCTTGAGAGAAAAGCTCCACTAATTATTTTATGTTTAGGAAAAACGCAAATAATTAGTTGAGGTTAAGAAACTCCTTAGAGTGAAACTCTTTGGTAAAAAATTCTTAAGCTTACCTAGATGTTTTACATGGCTTTATAAACATACTAGAATCATTTTTACAATGATGGCCCACAATGCTGCAGAATTTGGATTACATAACTTTAATAATCTACTGAATTATGATGATGAATTTTGGATGTCTGACAGCTCGAACATGATGGAATGCTTTGAAAAAATGTGCACTGTTATAAGGTAGCTGACACAAAGTGGTCAATAGTTCCCACTCAATCCCTTTCGTCCCAGATAGGATTAAAGTGTTAAGTTATGGTATGTTCTATGCTTATAACGGTTTACTTCTTTTTCTTATTATATTCCACAGATTAGCAATCACATGTACATAAAGTGAAGTGCAGATAGAACATTAAACAATCGACAGAAAACAAGACAAGACAAGAGACACAAGATGTGGCGGTTAGCCAGGGACAAACCCCACAATGTGTGGGGAAACCCTTTGATCAAATCTTCTTTTATCTTTCAATAATTCAGCAGAGAGAAATAGTACAATAAATCTGATTTATATCAGCAGTAGCAAACCCTAGATCAGCAGCATCAACATTAGCAGCTTCATCATCAAACTAAGGTAGACGATATCTCACAAACCGACCGTCGAATCGGCTTGATTCCACCACCAAAAGTTGCGGCTTCCAGAGGAGGTTCAGATGAACCTATAGCATAGTTCAGATGAGGAGATATTCTAGTCCACGCAGGTCAAACTTCACTTCTGCAGTTGCAGCTCCAGTTTTAGCAGCTTCCTTCAAACTAGGGTAGTCGATATCTTGCAAACCGTCTGTCAGATTGACTTGATTCCACCACCAAAAGTTGCGGCTAGAGGAGGTTCAGATGAACCTATAGCACAGTTCAGATGAGGAGATCTTGTAGTCCACGCAGGTCAAACTTTACTTCTGCAGTTGCAGCGTCAGTTTCAGCAGCTTCCGGCTTCACGTGTGAGAGACCCATTTCTGTGTAGTAGAGAAGAGACTCTTTTCTGCGCGGTAGAGAGAGAGAGATGTGATGATATGAGTGTATCCAAATGAGGAAAAGTCTTCCTGTATTTATAGACAACGTTGGTGTTTGAATAGATGTGACTGTTGGGCTTCTGAGCCTACATGAGTTGTAGGTCGGCTTGATAATAATTCCATAATCAAAATAAATTCATATCTCCATGATTACTTATCGGAATCGGATGATCTTTATATTAATCCTACACCTCTCGACGAGAGGAATCTAATGAACATATTATTAGCCATGAATAAGATGACCCACATGAATTTTGGCCCTAGTTTCCAATTTTAACACTCCCTCTCAACTAGGGAGAAATTCGTTTGCAATCTATCTGTTGGTCGCTACTATTCATCCATCAAATGCACTGCCCTGTACATCCCGACCCTTGCCCTGGTCTGCTCTATTCTACCTGTTCTGCTTTGTCTTGTTCTACCCTGTACTGATCTGTACGGCTCTGCTCTGTTATGTGTTGCTCACCTTTCTTCTGTTATGCTCTGCCTTTGTCCGAATTATGAAGAAGAATAAATGATCAAGGATGTATCATACTGACTCAAAGTCAGTCTCAGAGTATGTACCACTGGTATCAAACCAGTCTCAACCAACCCAAAGTCAGTGTCATAGTGAGTACAACTCCACTGGTCCCAGACTAGTATCATCCTCCACTCACTCAAAGTCAGTCTCAGAGTGCGTACCACTGGTCCCAAACTAGTCTCAACCGACTCGAAGTCAACTTCATAGTAGGTACCACTCCTACCACTGGTCCCAGACCATATCATAGTCTCAAAGAGTGTACCACTAGTCCCAGACCAGTCTCAACTGACCCGAAATCAGCGTCATAGTATGTACCACTCTCACTGGTCCCAGACCAGTCTCAACCAACCCGAAGTCAGTGTCATAGTATGGTACAACTCCTACCACTGGTCCTAGACCAATATCATTGATCCCAGATCAATGGAGGTCATCTTAGCGTAGGGAGTACGGTAGATACAACGATGCATCCATCGGTACTACTATAGTCCCTAACTTCATTTCCCTGCTCATTAATCAAATGAGAGGTACTTCTCATGAGTCCCAGACTGCATGGGTAGGATACCTCGACAAGAGAACTAATCAATCCTGTCCTCGCAGGAGAACACATCAATCCTGCTACAATCACCATGGAGAACACATCAATCCAGGCCTCACAGGAGAACACATCAATCCTGCTAGAATTGCCATGGAGAACACATCAATCCAGGCCTCACAGGAGAACACATCAATCCTGCTACAATCGCCATGGGAGAACACATCAATCCTGCTACAATCGCCATGGAGAACACATCAATCCAGGCCTCACAGGAGAATCATCCTGTTCCACAAGAGAGCGAATCATCTTGTCCCACAAGAGAGGGAATCATCTTGTTCCAGTGCGCACCACCAGGGGAGGGTGAGTCACCCTGTGG